>CAKAJA020000103.1:0-40446 GCA_916610235.2 Lasioglossum morio | reverse complement strand
AACGTATAACGTATAACGTATATCGTATAACGTATAAAGTATAACGTGTAACGTGTAACGTCTAACGTATAACGTATAACGTATAACGTATAACGTATAACGTATAACGTATAACGTATAACGTATAACGTATAACGTATAACGTATAACGTATAACGTATAACGTATAACGTATAACGTATAACGTATAACGTATAACGTATAACGTATAACGTATAACGTATAACGTATAACGTATAACGTATAACGTATAACGTATAACGTATAACGTATAACGTATAACGTATAACGTATAACGTATAACGTATAACGTATAACGTATAACGTATAACGTATAACGTATAACGTATAACGTATAACGTATAACGTATAACGTATAACGTATAACGTATAACGTATAACGTATAACGTATAACGTATAACGTATAACGTATAACGTATAACGTATAACGTATAACGTATAACGTATAACGTATAACGTATAACGTATAACGTATAACGTATAACGTATAACGTATAACGTATAACGTATAACGTATAACGTATAACGTATAACGTATAACGTATAACGTATAACGTATAACGTATAACGTATAACGTATAACGTATAACGTATAACGTATAACGTATAACGTATAACGTATAACGTATAACGTATAACGTATAACGTATAACGTATAACGTATAACGTATAACGTATAACGTATAACGTATATCGTATAACGTATAAAGTATAACGTGTAACGTGTAACGTCTAACGTATAACGTATAACGTATAACGTATAACGTATAACGTATAACGTACAACGTATAACGTATAACGTATAACGTACAACGTACAAAGTATAACGTATAACGTATAATGTTAAACGTATAACCTATAACGTACAACGTATAACGTTTAGACGTATAACGTATAACGTATAACGTATAACGTATAACGTATAACGTATAACGTATAACGTATAACGTATAACGTATAACGTATAACGTATAACGTATAACGTATAACGTATAACGTATAACGTATAACGTATAACGTATAACGTATAACGTATAACGTATAACGTATAACGTATAACGTATAACGTATAACGTATAACGTATAACGTATAACGTATAACGTATAACGTATAACGTATAACGTATAACGTATAACGTATAACGTATAACGTATAACGTATAACGTATAACGTATAACGTATAACGTATAACGTATAACGTATAACGTATAACGTATAACGTATAACGTATAACGTATAACGTATAACGTATAACGTATAACGTATAACGTATAACGTATAACGTATAACGTATAACGTATAACGTATAACGTATAACGTATAACGTATAACGTTTAACGTATAACGTATAATGTATAATGTATAACGTTAAACGTATAACGTATAACGTACAACGTATAACGTATAACGTTAAACATATAACGTATAACGTATAACATATAACGTATAACGTATAACGTATAACGTATAACGTATAACGTATAACGTATAACGTATAACGTATAACGTATAACGTATAACGTATAACGTTTAACGTATAACGTATAACGTATAACGTATAACGTATAACGTATAACGTATAACGTATAACGTATAACGTATAACGTATAACGTATAACGTATAACGTATAACGTATAACGTATAACGTATAACGTATAACGTATAACGTATAACGTATAACGTATAACGTATAACGTATAACGTATAACGTATAACGTATAACGTATAACGTATAACGTATAACGTACAACGTATAACGTATAACGTATAACGTATAACGTATAACGTATAACGTATAACGTATAATGTTAAACGTATAACGTATAACGTATAACGTATAACGTATAATGTTAAACGTATAACGTATAACGTATAACGTATAACGTATAACGTATAACGTATAACGTATAACGTATAACGTATAACGTATAACGTATAACGTATAACGTATAACGTATAACGTATAACGTATAACGTATAACGTATAACGTATAACGTATAAGGTATAACGTATAACGTATAACGTATAACGTATAACGTATAACGTATAACGTATAACGTATAACGTATAACGTATAACGTATAACGTATAACGTATAACGTATAACGTATAACGTATAACGTATAACGTATAACGTATAACGTATAACGTATAACGTATAACGTATAACGTATAACGTATAACGTATAACGTATAACGTATAACGTATAACGTATAACGTATAACGTATAACGTATAACGTATAACGTATAACGTATAACGTATAACGTATAACGTATAACGTATAACGTATAACGTATAACGTATAACGTATAACGTATAACGTATAACGTATAACGTATAACGTATAACGTATAACGTATAACGTATAACGTATAACGTATAACGTATAACGTATAACGTATAACGTATAACGTATAACGTATAACGTATAACGTATAACGTATAACGTATAACGTATAACGTATAACGTATAACGTATATCGTATAACGTATAAAGTATAACGTGTAACGTGTAACGTCTAACGTATAACGTATAACGTATAACGTATAACGTATAACGTATAACGTACAACGTATAACGTATAACGTATAACGTACAACGTACAAAGTATAACGTATAACGTATAATGTTAAACGTATAACCTATAACGTACAACGTATAACGTTTAGACGTATAACGTATAACGTATAACGTATAACGTATAACGTATAACGTATAACGTATAACGTATAACGTATAACGTATAACGTATAACGTATAACGTATAACGTATAACGTATAACGTATAACGTATAACGTATAACGTATAACGTATAACGTATAACGTATAACGTATAACGTATAACGTATAACGTATAACGTATAACGTATAACGTATAACGTATAACGTATAACGTATAACGTATAACGTATAACGTATAACGTATAACGTATAACGTATAACGTATAACGTATAACGTATAACGTATAACGTATAACGTATAACGTATAACGTATAACGTATAACGTATAACGTATAACGTATAACGTATAACGTATAACGTATAACGTATAACGTATAACGTATAACGTATAACGTATAACGTATAACGTATAACGTATAACGTATAACGTATAACGTATAACGTATAACGTATAACGTATAACGTATAACGTATAACGTATAACGTATAACGTATAACGTATAACGTATAACGTATAACGTTTAACGTATAACGTATAATGTATAATGTATAACGTTAAACGTATAACGTATAACGTACAACGTATAACGTATAACGTTAAACATATAACGTATAACGTATAACATATAACGTATAACGTATAACGTATAACGTATAACCTATAACGTATAACGTATAACGTATAACGTATAACGTATAACGTATAACGTTTAACGTATAACGTATAACGTATAACGTATAACGTATAACGTATAACGTATAACGTATAACGTATAACGTATAACGTATAACGTATAACGTATAACGTATAACGTATAACGTATAACGTATAACGTATAACGTATAACGTATAACGTATAACGTATAACGTATAACGTATAACGTATAACGTATAACGTATAACGTATAACGTATAACGTATAACGTACAACGTATAACGTATAACGTATAACGTATAACGTATAACGTATAACGTATAATGTTAAACGTATAACGTATAACGTATAACGTATAACGTATAACGTACAACGTATAACGTATAACGTATAACGTATAACTTTTAACGTTAAACATATAACGTATAACGTATAACGTATAACGTATAACGTACAACGTATAACGTATAACGTTAAACATATAACGTATAACGTATAACGTATAACGTATAACGTATAACGTATAACGTATAACGTATAACGTATAACGTATAACGTATAACGTATAACGTATAACGTATAACGTATAACGTATAACGTATAACGTATAACGTATAACGTATAACATATAACGTATAACGTTAAACATATAACGTATTTACTTATAACGTATAACGTATAATGTGTAACGTTTAACGTATAACGTATAATGTATAATGTATAACGTTAAACGTATAACGTATAACGTACAACGTATAACGTATAACGTTAAACATATAACGTATAACGTATAACGTATAACGTATAACGTATAACGTATAACGTATAACGTATAACGTATAACGTATAACGTACAACGTATAACGTATAACGTTAAACATATAACGTATAACGTATAACGTATAACGTATAACGTATAACGTATAACGTATAACGTATAACGTATAACGTATAACGTATAACGTATGACGTATAACGTATAACGTATAACGTATAACGTATAACGTATAACGTATAACGTATAACGTATAACGTATAACGTATAACGTATAACGTATAACGTATAACGTATAACGTACAACGTATAACGAATAACGTATAACGTATAACGTATAACGTATAATGTTAAACGTATAACGTATAACGTATAACGTATAACGTATAACGTGTAACGTGTAACGTATAACGTATAACGTATAACGTATAACGTATAACGTATAACGTATAACGTATAACGTATAACGTATAACGTATAACGTATAACGTATAACGTATAACGTATAACGTATAACGTATAACGTATAACGTATAACGTATAACGTATAACGTATAACGTATAACGTATAACGTATAACGTATAACGTATAACGTATAACGTATAACGTATAACGTATAACGTATAACGTATAACGTATAACGTATAACGTATAACGTATAACGTATAACGTATAACGTATAACGTATAACGTATAACGTATAACGTATAACGTATAACGTATAACGTATAACGTATAACGTATAACGTATAACGTATAACGTATAACGTATAACGTATAACGTATAACGTATAACGTATAACGTATAACGTATAACGTATAACGTATAACGTATAACGTATAACGTATAACGTATAACGTATAACGTATAACGTATAACGTATAACGTATAACGTATAACGTATAACGTATAACGTATAACGTATAACGTATAACGTATAACGTATAACGTATAACGTATAACGTATAACGTATAACGTATAACGTATAACGTATAACGTATAACGTATAACGTATAACGTATAACGTATAACGTATAACGTATAACGTATAACGTATAACGTATAACGTATAACGTATAACGTATAACGTATAACGTATAACGTATAACGTATAACGTATAACGTACAACGTATAACGTACAACGTATAACGTATAACGTATAACGTATAACGTACAACGTATAACGTATAACGTATAACGTATAACGTATAACGTATAACGTATAACGTATAACGTACAACGTATAACGTATAACGTATAACGTACAACGTACAACGTATAACGTATAACGTATAATGTTAAACGTATAACCTATAACGTACAACGTATAACGTTTAGACGTATAACGTATAATGTATAACGTATAACGTTAAACGTATAACGTATAACGTTAAACGTATAACGTATAACGTATAACGTACAACGTATAATGTATAACGTATAACGTATAACGCATAACGTATAACGTATAACGTATAACGTATAACGTATAACGTATAACGTATAACGTATAACGTATAACGTATAACGTATAACGTATAACGTATAACGTATAACGTATAACGTATAACGTATAACGTATAACGTATAACGTATAACGTATAACGTATAACGTATAACGTATAACGTATAACGTACAACGTATAACGTATAACGTACAACGTATAACGTATAACGTATAACGTATAACGTACAACGTATAACGTATAACGTATAACGTATAACGTATAACGTATAACGTATAACGTATAATGTATAATGTATAACGTTAAACGTATAACGTATAACGTACAACGTATAACGTATAACGTATAACGTATAACGTATAACGTATAACGTATAACGTATAACGTATAACGTATAACGTATAACGTATAACGTATAACGTATAACGTATAACGTATAACGTATAACGTATAACGTATAACGTATAACGTATAACGTATAACGTATAACGTATAACGTATAACGTATAACGTATAACGTATAACGTATAACGTATAACGTATAACGTATAACGTATAACGTATAACGTATAACGTATAACGTATAACGTATAACGTATAACGTATAACGTATAACGTATAACGTATAACGTATAACGTATAACGTATAACGTATAACGTATAACGTATAACGTATAACGTATAACGTATAACGTATAACGTATAACGTATAACGTATAACGTATAACGTATAACGTATAACGTATAACGTATAACGTATAACGTATAACGTATAACGTATAACGTATAACGTATAACGTATAACGTACAACGTATAACGTACAACGTATAACGTATAACGTATAACGTATAACGTACAACGTATAACGTATAACGTATAACGTATAACGTATAACGTATAACGTATAACGTATAACGTATAACGTACAACGTATAACGTATAACGTATAACGTACAACGTACAACGTATAACGTATAACGTATAATGTTAAACGTATAACCTATAACGTACAACGTATAACGTTTAGACGTATAACGTATAATGTATAACGTATAACGTTAAACGTATAACGTATAACGTATAACGTACAACGTATAATGTATAACGTATAACGTATAACGCATAACGTATAACGTATAACGTATAACGTATAACGTATAACGTATAACGTATAACGTATAACGTATAACGTATAACGTATAACGTATAACGTATAACGTATAACGTATAACGTATAACGTATAACGTATAACGTATAACGTATAACGTATAACGTATAACGTATAACGTATAACGTACAACGTATAACGTACAACGTATAACGTATAACGTATAACGTATAACGTACAACGTATAACGTATAACGTATAACGTATAACGTATAACGTATAACGTATAACGTATAACGTACAACGTATAACGTATAACGTATAACGTACAACGTACAACGTATAACGTATAACGTATAATGTTAAACGTATAACCTATAACGTACAACGTATAACGTTTAGACGTATAACGTATAATGTATAACGTATAACGTTAAACGTATAACGTATAACGTATAACGTACAACGTATAATGTATAACGTATAACGTATAACGCATAACGTATAACGTATAACGTATAACGTATAACGTATAACGTATAACGTATAACGTATAACGTATAACGTATAACGTATAACGTATAACGTATAACGTATAACGTATAACGTATAACGTATAACGTATAACGTATAACGTATAACGTATAACGTATAACGTATAACGTATAACGTATAACGTATAACGTATAACGTATAACGTATAACGTATAACGTATAACGTATAACGTATAACGTATAACGTATAACGTATAACGTTTAACGTATAACGTATAATGTATAATGTATAACGTTAAACGTATAACGTATAACGTACAACGTATAATGTATAACGTATAACGTATAACGCATAACGTATAACGTATAACGTATAACGTATAACGTATAACGTATAACGTATAACGTATAACGTATAACGTATAACGTATAACGTATAACGTATAACGTATAACGTATAACGTATAACGTATAACGTATAACGTATAACGTATAACGTATAACGTATAACGTATAACGTATAACGTATAACGTATAACGTATAACGTACAACGTATAACGTATAACGTACAACGTATAACGTATAACGTATAACGTATAACGTATAACGTACAACGTATAACGTATAACGTATAACGTATAACGTATAACGTATAACGTATAACGTATAATGTATAATGTATAACGTTAAACGTATAACGTATAACGTACAACGTATAACGTATAACGTATAACGTATAACGTATAACGTATAACGTATAACGTATAACGTATAACGTATAACGTATAACGTATAACGTATAACGTATAACGTATAACGTATAACGTATAACGTATAACGTATAACGTATAACGTATAACGTATAACGTATAACGTATAACGTATAACGTATAACGTATAACGTATAACGTATAACGTATAACGTATAACGTATAACGTATAACGTATAACGTATAACGTATAACGTATAACGTATAACGTATAACGTATAACGTATAACGTATAACGTATAACGTATAACGTATAACGTATAACGTATAACGTATAACGTATAACGTATAACGTATAACGTATAACGTATAACGTATAACGTATAACGTATAACGTATAACGTATAACGTATAACGTATAACGTATAACGTATAACGTATAACGTATAACGTATAACGTATAACGTATAACGTACAACGTATAACGTACAACGTATAACGTATAACGTATAACGTATAACGTACAACGTATAACGTATAACGTATAACGTATAACGTATAACGTATAACGTATAACGTATAACGTACAACGTATAACGTATAACGTATAACGTACAACGTACAACGTATAACGTATAACGTATAATGTTAAACGTATAACCTATAACGTACAACGTATAACGTTTAGACGTATAACGTATAATGTATAACGTATAACGTTATACGTATAACGTATAACGTATAACGTACAACGTATAATGTATAACGTATAACGTATAACGCATAACGTATAACGTATAACGTATAACGTATAACGTATAACGTATAACGTATAACGTATAACGTATAACGTATAACGTATAACGTATAACGTATAACGTATAACGTATAACGTATAACGTATAACGTATAACGTATAACGTATAACGTATAACGTATAACGTATAACGTATAACGTATAACGTATAACGTATAACGTATAACGTATAACGTATAACGTATAACGTATAACGTTTAACGTATAACGTATAATGTATAATGTATAACGTTAAACGTATAACGTATAACGTACAACGTATAACGTATAACGTTAAACATATAACGTATAACGTATAACATATAACGTATAACGTATAACGTATAACGTATAACGTATAACGTATAACGTATAACGTATAACGTATAACGTATAACGTATAACGTTTAACGTATAACGTATAACGTATAACGTATAACGTATAACGTATAACGTATAACGTATAACGTATAACGTATAACGTATAACGTATAACGTATAACGTATAACGTATAACGTATAACGTATAACGTATAACGTATAACGTATAACGTATAACGTATAACGTATAACGTATAACGTATAACGTATAACGTATAACGTATAACGTATAACGTATAACGTATAACGTACAACGTATAACGTATAACGTATAACGTATAACGTATAACGTATAACGTATAATGTTAAACGTATAACGTATAACGTATAACGTATAACGTATAACGTACAACGTATAACGTATAACGTATAACGTATAACTTTTAACGTTAAACATATAACGTATAACGTATAACGTATAACGTATAACGTACAACGTATAACGTATAACGTTAAACATATAACGTATAACGTATAACGTATAACGTATAACGTATAACGTATAACGTATAACGTATAACGTATAACGTATAACGTATAACGTATAACGTATAACGTATAACGTATAACGTATAACGTATAACGTATAACGTATAACGTATAACGTATAACGTATAACGTATAACGTATAACATATAACGTATAACGTTAAACATATAACGTATTTACTTATAACGTATAACGTATAATGTGTAACGTTTAACGTATAACGTATAATGTATAATGTATAACGTTAAACGTATAACGTATAACGTACAACGTATAACGTATAACGTTAAACATATAACGTATAACGTATAACGTATAACGTATAACGTATAACGTATAACGTATAACGTATAACGTATAACGTATAACGTATAACGTATAACGTATAACGTACAACGTATAACGTATAACGTTAAACATATAACGTATAACGTATAACGTATAACGTATAACGTATAACGTATAACGTATAACGTATAACGTATAACGTATAACGTATGACGTATAACGTATAACGTATAACGTATAACGTATAACGTATAACGTATAACGTATAACGTATAACGTATAACGTATAACGTATAACGTATAACGTATAACGTATAACGTACAACGTATAACGAATAACGTATAACGTATAACGTATAACGTATAATGTTAAACGTATAACGTATAACGTATAACGTATAACGTATAACGTGTAACGTGTAACGTATAACGTATAACGTATAACGTATAACGTATAACGTATAACGTATAACGTATAACGTATAACGTATAACGTATAACGTATAACGTATAACGTATAACGTATAACGTATAACGTATAACGTATAACGTATAACGTATAACGTATAACGTATAACGTATAACGTATAACGTATAACGTATAACGTATAACGTATAACGTATAACGTATAACGTATAACGTATAACGTATAACGTATAACGTATAACGTATAACGTATAACGAATAACGTATAACGTATAACGTATAACGTATAACGTATAACGTATAACGTATAACGTATAACGTATAACGTATAACGTATAACGTATAACGTATAACGTATAACGTATAACGTATAACGTATAACGTATAACGTATAACGTATAACGTATAACGTATAACGTATAACGTATAACGTATAACGTATAACGTATAACGTATAACGTATAACGTATAACGTATAACGTATAACGTATAACGTATAACGTATAACGTATAACGTATAACGTATAACGTATAACGTATAACGTATAACGTATAACGTATAACGTATAACGTATAACGTATAACGTATAACGTATAACGTATAACGTACAACGTATAACGTACAACGTATAACGTATAACGTATAACGTATAACGTACAACGTATAACGTATAACGTATAACGTATAACGTATAACGTATAACGTATAACGTATAACGTACAACGTATAACGTATAACGTATAACGTACAACGTACAACGTATAACGTATAACGTATAATGTTAAACGTATAACCTATAACGTACAACGTATAACGTTTAGACGTATAACGTATAATGTATAACGTATAACGTTAAACGTATAACGTATAACGTATAACGTACAACGTATAATGTATAACGTATAACGTATAATGCATAACGTATAACGTATAACGTATAACGTATAATGTTAAACGTATAACCTATAACGTATAACGTTAAACGTACAACGTATAACGTATAACGTATAACGTATAACGTATAACGTATAACGTATAACGTATAACGTATAACGTATAACGTATAACGTATAACGTATAACGTATAACGTATAACGTATAACGTATAACGTATAACGTATAACGTATAACGTATAACGTATAACGTATAACGTATAACGTATAACGTATAACGTATAACGTATAACGTATAACGTATAACGTATAACGTATAACGTATAACGTATAACGTATAACGTATAACGTATAACGTATAACGTATAACGTATAACGTATAACGTATAACGTATAACGTATAACGTATAACGTATAACGTATAACGTATAACGTATAACGTATAACGTATAACGTATAACGTATAACGTATAACGTATAACGTATAACGTGTAACGTATAACGTATAACGTATAACGTGTAACGTGTAACGTATAACGTATAACGTATAACGTATAACGTATAACGTATAACGTATAACGTATAACGTATAACGTATAACGTATAACGTATAACGTATAACGTATAACGTATAACGTATAACGTATAACGTATAACGTATAACGTATAACGTATAACGTATAACGTATAACGTACAACGTATAACGTATAACGTATAACGTACAACGTACAAAGTATAACGTATAACGTATAATGTTAAACGTATAACCTATAACGTACAACGTATAACGTTTAGACGTATAACGTATAACGTATAACGTATAACGTATAACGTATAACGTATAACGTATAACGTATAACGTATAACGTATAACGTATAACGTATAACGTATAACGTATAACGTATAACGTATAACGTATAACGTATAACGTATAACGTATAACGTATAACGTATAACGTATAACGTATAACGTATAACGTATAACGTATAACGTATAACGTATAACGTATAACGTATAACGTATAACGTATAACGTATAACGTATAACGTATAACGTATAACGTATAACGTATAACGTATAACGTATAACGTATAACGTATAACGTATAACGTATAACGTATAACGTATAACGTATAACGTATAACGTATAACGTACAACGTATAACGAATAACGTATAACGTATAACGTATAACGTATAACGTATAACGTATAACGTATAATGTTAAACGTATAACGTATAACGTATAACGTATAACGTATAACGTATAACGTGTAACGTATAACGTATAACGTATAACGTATAACGTATAACGTATAACGTATAACGTATAACGTATAACGTATAACGTATAACGTATAACGTATAACGTATAACGTATAACGTATAACGTATAACGTATAACGTATAACGTATAACGTATAACGTATAACGTATAACGTATAACGTATAACGTATAACGTATAACGTATAACGTATAACGTATAACGTATAACGTATAACGTATAACGTATAACGTATAACGTATAACGTATAACGTATAACGTATAACGTATAACGTATAACGTATAACGTATAACGTATAACGTATAACGTATAACGTATAACGTATAACGTATAACGTATAACGTATAACGTATAACGTATAACGTATAACGTATAACGTATAACGTATAACGTATAACGTATAACGTATAACGTATAACGTATAACGTATAACGTATAACGTATAACGTATAACGTATAACGTATAACGTATAACGTATAACGTATAACGTATAACGTATAACGTATAACGTATAACGTATAACGTATAACGTATAACGTATAACGTATAACGTATAACGTATAACGTATAACGTATAACGTATAACGTATAACGTATAACGTATAACGTATAACGTATAACGTATAACGTATAACGTATAACGTATAACGTATAACGTATAACGTATAACGTATAACGTATAACGTATAACGTATAACGTATAACGTATAACGTATAACGTATAACGTATAACGTATAACGTATAACGTATAACGTATAACGTATAACGTATAACGTATAACGTATAACGTATAACGTATAACGTATAACGTATAACGTATAACGTATAACGTATAACGTATAACGTATAACGTATAACGTATAACGTATAACGTATAACGTATAACGTATAACGTATAACGTATAACGTATAACGTATAACGTATAACGTATAACGTATAACGTATAACGTATAACGTATAACGTATAACGTATAACGTATAACGTATAACGTATAACGTATAACGTATAACGTATAACGTATAACGTATAACGTATAACGTATAACGTATAACGTATAACGTATAACGTATAACGTATAACGTATAACGTATAACGTATAACGTATAACGTATAACGTATAACGTATAACGTATAACGTATAACGTATAACGTATAACGTATAACGTATAACGTATAACGTATAACGTATAACGTATAACGTATAACGTATAACGTATAACGTATAACGTATAACGTATAACGTATAACGTATAACGTATAACGTATAACGTATAACGTATAACGTATAACGTATAACGTATAACGTATAACGTATAACGTATAACGTATAACGTATAACGTATAACGTATAACGTATAACGTATAACGTATAACGTATAACGTATAACGTATAACGTATAACGTATAACGTATAACGTATAACGTATAACGTATAACGTATAACGTATAACGTATAACGTATAACGTATAACGTATAACGTATAACGTATAACGTATAACGTATAACGTATAACGTATAACGTATAACGTATAACGTATAACGTATAACGTATAACGTATAACGTATAACGTATAACGTATAACGTATAACGTATAACGTATAACGTATAACGTATAACGTATAACGTATAACGTATAACGTATAACGTATAACGTATAACGTATAACGTATAACGTATAACGTATAACGTATAACGTATAACGTATAACGTATAACGTATAACGTATAACGTATAACGTATAACGTATAACGTATAACGTATAACGTATAACGTATAACGTATAACGTATAACGTATAACGTATAACGTATAACGTATAACGTATAACGTATAACGTATAACGTATAACGTATAACGTATAACGTATAACATATAACGTATAACGTATAACGTATAACGTATAACGTATAACGTATAACGTATAACGTATAACGTATAACGTATAACGTATAACGTATAACGTATAACGTATAACGTATAACGTATAACGTATAACGTATAACGTATAACGTATAACGTTTAACGTACAGCGTATAACGTATATCGAATAACGTACTGCGTATAACGTATAACGTATAACGTATAACGTATAACGCAGAACGTGTAACGTATAACGAATAACGTACAGCGTATAACGTATATCGAATAACGTAAAACGTATAACGTGGAACGTATAACGTTTAACGTACAGCGTATAACGTATATCGAATAACGTACTGCGTATAACGTATAACGTATAACGTATAACGCAGAACGTGTAACGTATAACGAATAACGTACAGCGTATAACGTATATCGAATAACGTAAAACGTATAACGTATAACGTATAACGTATAACGTATAACGTATAACGTATAACGTATAACGTATAACGTATAACGTATAACGTATAACGTATAACGTATAACGTATAACGTATAACGTATAACGTATAACGTATAACGTATAACGTATAACGTATAACGTATAACGTATAACGTATAACGTATAACGTATAACGTATAACGTATAACGTATAACGTATAACGTATAACGTATAACGTATAACGTATAACGTATAACGTATAACGTATAACGTATAACGTATAACGTATAACGTATAACGTATAACGTATAACGTATAACGTATAACGTATAACGTATAACGTATAACGTATAACGTATAACGTATAACGTATAACGTATAACGTATAACGTATAACGTATAACGTATAACGTATAACGTATAACGTATAACGTATAACGTATAACGTATAACGTATAACGTATAACGTATAACGTATAACGTATAACGTATAACGTATAACGTATAACGTATAACGTATAACGTATAACGTATAACGTATAACGTATAACGTATAACGTATAACGTATAACGTATAACGTATAACGTATAACGTATAACGTATAACGTATAACGTATAACGTATAACGTATAACGTATAACGTATAACGTATAACGTATAACGTATAACGTATAACGTATAACGTATAACGTATAACGTATAACGTATAACGTATAACGTATAACGTATAACGTATAACGTATAACGTATAACGTATAACGTATAACGTATAACGTATAACGTATAACGTATAACGTATAACGTATAACGTATAACGTATAACGTATAACGTATAACGTATAACGTATAACGTATAACGTATAACGTATAACGTATAACGTATAACGTATAACGTATAACGTATAACGTATAACGTATAACGTATAACGTATAACGTATAACGTATAACGTATAACGTATAACGTATAACGTATAACGTATAACGTATAACGTATAACGTATAACGTATAACGTATAACGTATAACGTATAACGTATAACGTATAACGTATAACGTATAACGTATAACGTATAACGTATAACGTATAACGTATAACGTATAACGTATAACGTATAACGTATAACGTATAACGTATAACGTATAACGTATAACGTATAACGTATAACGTATAACATATAACGTATAACGTATAACGTATAACGTATAACGTATAACGTATAACGTATAACGTATAACGTATAACGTATAACGTATAACGTATAACGTATAACGTATAACGTATAACGTATAACGTATAACGTATAACGTATAACGTATAACGTATAACGTATAACGTTTAACGTACAGCGTATAACGTATATCGAATAACGTACTGCGTATAACGTATAACGTATAACGTATAACGTATAACGCAGAACGTGTAACGTATAACGAATAACGTACAGCGTATAACGTATATCGAATAACGTAAAACGTATAACGTGGAACGTATAACGTTTAACGTACAGCGTATAACGTATATCGAATAACGTACTGCGTATAACGTATAACGTATAACGTATAACGCAGAACGTGTAACGTATAACGAATAACGTACAGCGTATAACGTATATCGAATAACGTAAAACGTATAACGTATAACGTATAACGTATAACGTATAACGTATAACGTATAACGTATAACGTATAACGTATAACGTATAACGTATAACGTATAACGTATAACGTATAACGTATAACGTATAACGTATAACGTATAACGTATAACGTATAACGTATAACGTATAACGTATAACGTATAACGTATAACGTATAACGTATAACGTATAACGTATAACGTATAACGTATAACGTATAACGTATAACGTATAACGTATAACGTATAACGTATAACGTATAACGTATAACGTATAACGTATAACGTATAACGTATAACGTATAACGTATAACGTATAACGTATAACGTATAACGTATAACGTATAACGTATAACGTATAACGTATAACGTATAACGTATAACGTATAACGTATAACGTATAACGTATAACGTATAACGTATAACGTATAACGTATAACGTATAACGTATAACGTATAACGTATAACGTATAACGTATAACGTATAACGTATAACGTATAACGTATAACGTATAACGTATAACGTATAACGTATAACGTATAACGTATAACGTACAGCGTATAACGTATAACGTATAACGTATAACGTATAACGTATAACGTATAACGTATAACGTACAGCGTATAACGTATAACGTATAACGTATAAGGTATAAGGTATAACGTATAACGTATAACGTATAACGCAGACCGTGTAACGTATAACGTATAACGTACAGCGTATAACGTATAACGTATAACGTATAACGTATAACGTATAACGTATAACGTATAACGTATAAGGTATAACGTATAAGGTATAACGTATTACGTATAACGTATAACGTATAACGTATAACGTATAACGTATAACGTATTACGTATAACGTATAACGTATAACGTATAACGTATAACGTATAACGTATAACGTATAACGTATAACGTATAACGTATAACGTATAACGTATTACGTATAACGTATAACGTATAACGTATAACGTATAACGTATAACGTATAACGTATAACGTATAACGTATAACGTATAACGTATAACGTATAACGTATTACGTATAACGTATAACGTATTACGTATAACGTATAACGTATAACGTATAACGTATAACGTATAACGTATAACGTATAACGTATAACGTATAACGTATAACGTATAACGTATAACGTATAACGTATAACGTATAACGTATAACGTATAACGTATAACGTATAACGTATAACGTATAACGTATAACGTATAACGTATAACGTATAACGTATAACGTATAACGTATAACGTATAACGTATAACGTATAACGTATAACGTATAACGTATAACGTATAACGTATAACGTATAACGTATAACGTATAACGTACAACGTATAACGTATAACGTATAACGTATAACGTATATCGAATAACGTAAAACGTATAACGTGGAACGTATAACGTTTAACGTTCAGCGTATAACGTATATCGAATAACGTACTGCGTATAACGTATAACGTATAACGTATAACGCAGACCGTGTAACGTATAACGTATAACGTATAACGCAGAACGTGTAACGTATAACGTATAACGTACAGCGTATAACGTATATCGAATAACGTAAAACGTATAACGTGGAACGTATAACGTTTAACGTACAGCGTATAACGTATAACGTATAACGTATAACGTATAACGTATAACGTATAACGTAGAACGTAGAACGTATAACGTATAACGTATAACGTATAACGTATAACGTATAACGTATAACGTATAACGTATAACGTATAACGTATAACGTATAACGTATAACGTATAACGTATAACGTATAACGTATAACGTATAACGTATAACGTATAACGTATAACGTATAACGTATAACGTATAACGTATAACGTATAACGTATAACGTATAACGTATAACGTATAACGTATAACGTATAACGTATAACGTATAACGTATAACGTATAACGTATAACGTATAACGTATAACGTATAACGTATAACGTATAACGTATAACGTATAACGTATAACGTATAACGTATAACGTATAACGTATAACGTATAACGTATAACGTATAACGTATAACGTATAACGTATAACGTATAACGTATAACGTATAACGTATAACGTATAACGTATAACGTATAACGTATAACGTATAACGTATAACGTATAACGTATAACGTATAACGTATAACGTATAACGTATAACGTATAACGTATAACGTAGAACGTAGAACGTATAACGTATAACGTGTAACGTATATCGTTTAACGTACAGCGTATAACGTATAACGTATAACGTATAACGCAGAACGTGTAACGTATAACGTATAACGTACAGCGTATAACGTATTCCGTATAACGTATAACGCAGAACGTGTAACGTATAACGTTTAACGTACAGCGTATAACGTATATCGAATAACGTACTGCGTATAACGTATAACGTATAACGTATAACGCAGAACGTGTAACGTATAACGTATAACGTACAGCGTATAACGTATATCGAATAACGTAAAACGTATAACGTGGAACGTATAACGTTTAACGTACAGCGTATAACGTATATCGAATAACGTACTGCGTATAACGTATAACGTATAACGCAGAACGTGTAACGTATAACGTATAACGTACAGCGTATAACGTATATCGAATAACGTAAAACGTATAACGTGGAACGTATAACGTTTAACGTTCAGCGTATAACGTATATCGAATAACGTACTGCGTATAACGTATAACGTATAACGTATAACGCAGACCGTGTAACGTATAACGTATAACGTATAACGCAGAACGTGTAACGTATAACGTATAACGTACAGCGTATAACGTATATCGAATAACGTAAAACGTATAACGTGGAACGTATAACGTTTAACGTACAGCGTATAACGTATAACGTATAACGTATAACGTATAACGTATAACGTATAACGTAGAACGTATAACGTATAACGTATAACGTATAACGTATAACGTATAACGTATAACGTATAACGTATAACGTATAACGTATAACGTATAACGTATAACGTATAACGTATAACGTATAACGTATAACGTATAACGTATAACGTATAACGTATAACGTATAACGTATAACGTATAACGTATAACGTATAACGTATAACGTATAACGTATAACGTATAACGTATAACGTATAACGTATAACGTATAACGTATAACGTATAACGTATAACGTATAACGTATAACGTATAACGTATAACGTATAACGTATAACGTATAACGTATAACGTATAACGTATAACGTATAACGTATAACGTATAACGTATAACGTATAACGTATAACGTATAACGTATAACGTATAACGTATAACGTATAACGTATAACGTATAACGTATAACGTATAACGTATAACGTATAACGTATAACGTATAACGTATAACGTATAACGTATAACGTATAACGTATAACGTATAACGTATAACGTATAACGTATAACGTATAACGTATAACGTATAACGTATAACGTATAACGTATAACGTATAACGTATAACGTATAACGTATAACGTATAACGTATAACGTATAACGTATAACGTATAACGTATAACGTATAACGTATAACGTATAACGTATAACGTATAACGTATAACGTATAACGTATAACGTATAACGTATAACGTATAACGTATAACGTATAACGTATAACGTATAACGTATAACGTATAACGTATAACGTATAACGTATAACGTATAACGTATAACGTATAACGTATAACGTATAACGTATAACGTATAACGTATAACGTATAACGTATAACGTATAACGTATAACGTATAACGTATAACGTATAACGTATAACGTATAACGTATAACGTATATCGAATAACGTACTGCGTATAACGTATAACGTATAACGCAGACCGTGTAACGTATAACGTATAACGTACAGCGTATAACGTATAACGTATAACGTATAACGTATAACGTATAACGTATAACGTATAACGTATAACGTACAGCGTATAACGTATAACGTATACCGTATAAGGTATAACGTATAACGTATAACGTATAACGTATAACGTATAACGTATAACGTATAACGTATTACGTATAACGTATAACGTATAACGTATAACGTATAACGTATTACGTATAACGTATAACGTATAACGTATAACGTATAACGTATAACGTATAACGTATAACGTATAACGTATAACGTATAACGTATAACGTATAACGTATAACGTATAACGTATAACGTATTACGTATAACGTATAACGTATTACGTATAACGTATAACGTATAACGTATAACGTATAACGTATAACGTATAACGTATAACGTATAACGTATAACGTATAACGTATAACGTATAACGTATAACGTATAACGTATAACGTATAACGTATAACGTATAACGTATAACGTATAACGTATAACGTATAACGTATAACGTATAACGTATAACGTATAACGTATAACGTATAACGTATAACGTATAACGTATAACGTATAACGTATAACGTATAACGTATAACGTATAACGTATAACGTATAACGTATAACGTATAACGTATAACGTATAACGTATAACGTATAACGTATAACGTATAACGTATAACGTATAACGTATAACGTATAACGTATAACGTATAACGTATAACGTATAACGTATAACGTATAACGTATAACGTATAACGTATAACGTATAACGTATAACGTATAACGTATAACGTATAACGTATAACGTATAACGTATAACGTATAACGTATAACGTATAACGTATAACGTATAACGTATAACGTATAACGTATAACGTATAACGTATAACGTATAACGTATAACGTATAACGTATAACGTATAACGTATAACGTATAACGTATAACGTATAACGTATAACGTATAACGTATAACGTATAACGTATAACGTATAACGTATAACGTATAACGTATAACGTATAACGTATAACGTATAACGTATAACGTATAACGTATAACGTATAACGTATAACGTATAACGTATAACGTATAACGTATAACGTATAACGTATAACGTATAACGTATAACGTATAACGTATAACGTATAACGTATAACGTATAACGTATAACGTATAACGTATAACGTATAACGTATAACGTATAACGTATAACGTATAACGTATAACGTATAACGTATAACGTATAACGTATAACGTATAACGTATAACGTATAACGTATAACGTATAACGTATAACGTATAACGTATAACGTATAACGTATAACGTATAACGTATAACGTATAACGTATAACGTATAACGTATAACGTATAACGTATAACGTATAACGTATAACGTATAACGTATAACGTATAACGTATAACGTATAACGTATAACGTATAACGTATAACGTATAACGTATAACGTATAACGTATAACGTATAACGTATAACGTATAACGTATAACGTATAACGTATAACGTATAACGTATAACGTATAACGTATAACGTATAACGTATAACGTATAACGTATAACGTATAACGTATAACGTATAACGTATAACGTATAACGTATAACGTATAACGTATAACGTATAACGTATAACGTATAACGAAAAACGTATAACGTATAACGTATAACGTATAACGTATAACGTATAACGTATAACGTATAACGTATAACGTATAACGTATAACGTATAACGTATAACGTATAACGTATAACGTATAACGTATAACGTATAACGTATAACGTATAACGTATAACGTATAACGTATAACGTATAACGTATAACGTATAACGTATAACGTATAACGTATAACGTATAACGTATAACGTATAACGTATAACGTATAACGTATAACGTATAACGTATAACGTATAACGTATAACGTATAACGTATAACGTATAACGTATAACGTATAACGTATAACGTATAACGTATAACGTATAACGTATAACGTATAACGTATAACGTATAACGTATAACGTATAACGTATAACGTATAACGTATAACGTATAACGTATAACGTATAACGTATAACGTATAACGTATAACGTATAACGTATAACGTATAACGTATAACGTATAACGTATAACGTATAACGTATAACGTATAACGTATAACGTATAACGTATAACGTATAACGTATAACGTATAACGTATAACGTATAACGTATAACGTATAACGTATAACGTATAACGTATAACGTATAACGTACTGCGTATAACGTATAACGTATAACGTAGAACGCAGAACGTGTAACGTATAACGTATAACGTACAGCGTATAACGTATATCGAATAACGTAAAACGTATAACGTGGAACGTATAACGTTTAACGTTCAGCGTATAACGTATATCGAATAACGTACTGCGTATAACGTATAACGTATAACGTATAACGCAGACCGTGTAACGTATAACGTATAACGTATAACGCAGAACGTGTAACGTATAACGTATAACGTACAGCGTATAACGTATATCGAATAACGTAAAACGTATAACGTGGAACGTATAACGTTTAACGTACAGCGTATAACGTATAACGTATAACGTATAACGTATAACGTATAACGTATAACGTAGAACGTAGAACGTATAACGTATAACGTATAACGTATAACGTATAACGTATAACGTATAACGTATAACGTATAACGTATAACGTATAACGTATAACGTATAACGTATAACGTATAACGTATAACGTATAACGTATAACGTATAACGTATAACGTATAACGTATAACGTATAACGTATAACGTATAACGTATAACGTATAACGTATAACGTATAACGTATAACGTATAACGTATAACGTATAACGTATAACGTATAACGTATAACGTATAACGTATAACGTATAACGTATAACGTATAACGTATAACGTATAACGTATAACGTATAACGTATAACGTATAACGTATAACGTATAACGTATAACGTATAACGTATAACGTATAACGTATAACGTATAACGTATAACGTATAACGTATAACGTATAACGTATAACGTATAACGTATAACGTATAACGTATAACGTATAACGTATAACGTATAACGTATAACGTATAACGTATAACGTATAACGTATAACGTATAACGTATAACGTATAACGTATAACGTATAACGTATAACGTATAACGTATAACGTATAACGTATAACGTATAACGTATAACGTAGAACGTAGAACGTATAACGTATAACGTGTAACGTATATCGTTTAACGTACAGCGTATAACGTATAACGTATAACGTATAACGCAGAACGTGTGACGTATAACGTATAACGTACAGCGTATAACGTATTCCGTATAACGTATAACGCAGAACGTGTAACGTATAACGTTTAACGTACAGCGTATAACGTATATCGAATAACGTACTGCGTATAACGTATAACGTATAACGTATAACGCAGAACGTGTAACGTATAACGTATAACGTACAGCGTATAACGTATATCGAATAACGTAAAACGTATAACGTGGAACGTATAACGTTTAACGTACAGCGTATAACGTATATCGAATAACGTACTGCGTATAACGTATAACGTATAACGTATAACGTAGACCGTGTAACATATAACGTATAACGTACAGCGTATAACGTATAACGTACAACGTATAACGTATAACGTATAACGTATAACGTAATAACGTATAACGTATAACGTATAACGTATAACGTATAACGTATAACGTATAACGTATAACGTATAACGTATAACGTATAACGTATAACGTATAACGTATAACGTATAACGTATAACGTATAACGTATAACGTATAACGTATAACGTATAACGTATAACGTATAACGTATAACGTATAACGTATAACGTATAACGTATAACGTATAACGTATAACGTATAACGTATAACGTATAACGTATAACGTATAACGTATAACGTATAACGTATAACGTATAACGTATAACGTATAACGTATAACGTATAACGTATAACGTATAACGTATAACGTATAACGTATAACGTATAACGTATAACGTATAACGTATAACGTATAACGTATAACGTATAACGTATAACGTATAACGTATAACGTATAACGTATAACGTATAACGTATAACGTATAACGTATAACGTATAACGTATAACGTATAACGTATAACGTATAACGTATAACGTATAACGTATAACGTATAACGTATAACGTATAACGTATAACGTATAACGTAGAACGTAGAACGTATAACGTATAACGTGTAACGTATATCGTTTAACGTACAGCGTATAACGTATAACGTATAACGTATAACGCAGAACGTGTAACGTATAACGTATAACGTACAGCGTATAACGTATTCCGTATAACGTATAACGCAGAACGTGTAACGTATAACGTTTAACGTACAGCGTATAACGTATATCGAATAACGTACTGCGTATAACGTATAACGTATAACGTATAACGCAGAACGTGTAACGTATAACGTATAACGTACAGCGTATAACGTATATCGAATAACGTAAAACGTATAACGTGGAACGTATAACGTTTAACGTACAGCGTATAACGTATATCGAATAACGTACTGCGTATAACGTATAACGTATAACGTATAACGTAGACCGTGTAACATATAACGTATAACGTACAGCGTATAACGTATAACGTACAACGTATAACGTATAACGTATAACGTATAACGTATATCGAATAACGTAAAACGTATAACGTGGAACGTATAACGTTTAACGTTCAGCGTATAACGTATATCGAATAACGTACTGCGTATAACGTATAACGTATAACGTATAACGCAGACCGTGTAACGTATAACGTATAACGTATAACGCAGAACGTGTAACGTATAACGTATAACGTACAGCGTATAACGTATATCGAATAACGTAAAACGTATAACGTGGAACGTATAACGTTTAACGTACAGCGTATAACGTATAACGTATAACGTATAACGTATAACGTATAACGTATAACGTAGAACGTAGAACGTATAACGTATAACGTATAACGTATAACGTATAACGTATAACGTATAACGTATAACGTATAACGTATAACGTATAACGTATAACGTATAACGTATAACGTATAACGTATAACGTATAACGTATAACGTATAACATATAACGTATAACGTATAACGTATAACGTATAACGTATAACGTATAACGTATAACGTATAACGTATAACGTATAACGTATAACGTATAACGTATAACGTATAACGTATAACGTATAACGTATAACGTATAACGTATAACGTATAACGTATAACGTATAACGTATAACGTATAACGTATAACGTATAACGTATAACGTATAACGTATAACGTATAACGTATAACGTATAACGTATAACGTATAACGTATAACGTATAACGTATAACGTATAACGTATAACGTATAACGTATAACGTATAACGTATAACGTATAACGTATAACGTATAACGTAGAACGTAGAACGTATAACGTATAACGTGTAACGTATATCGTTTAACGTACAGCGTATAACGTATAACGTATAACGTATAACGCAGAACGTGTAACGTATAACGTATAACGTACAGCGTATAACGTATTCCGTATAACGTATAACGCAGAACGTGTAACGTATAACGTTTAACGTACAGCGTATAACGTATATCGAATAACGTACTGCGTATAACGTATAACGTATAACGTATAACGCAGAACGTGTAACGTATAACGTATAACGTACAGCGTATAACGTATATCGAATAACGTAAAACGTATAACGTGGAACGTATAACGTTTAACGTACAGCGTATAACGTATATCGAATAACGTACTGCGTATAACGTATAACGTATAACGCAGAACGTGTAACGTATAACGTATAACGTACAGCGTATAACGTATATCGAATAACGTAAAACGTATAACGTGGAACGTATAACGTTTAACGTACAGCGTATAACGTATATCGAATAACGTACTGCGTATAACGTATAACGTATAACGTATAACGCAGACCGTGTAACGTATAACGTATAACGTATAACGCAGAACGTGTAACGTATAACGTATAACGTACAGCGTATAACGTATATCGAATAACGTAAAACGTATAACGTGGAACGTATAACGTTTAACGTACAGCGTATAACGTATAACGTATAACGTATAACGTATAACGTATAACGTATAACGTATAACGTATAACGTATAACGTATAACGTATAACGTATAACGTATAACGTATAACGTATAACGTATAACGTATAACGTATAACGTATAACGTATAACGTATAACGTATAACGTATAACGTATAACGTATAACGTATAACGTATAACGTATAACGTATAACGTATAACGTATAACGTATAACGTATAACGTATAACGTATAACGTATAACGTATAACGTATAACGTATAACGTATAACGTATAACGTATAACGTATAACGTATAACGTATAACGTATAACGTATAACGTATAACGTATAACGTATAACGTATAACGTATAACGTATAACGTATAACGTATAACGTATAACGTATAACGTATAACGTATAACGTATAACGTATAACGTATAACGTATAACGTATAACGTATAACGTATAACGTATAACGTATAACGTATAACGTATAACGTATAACGTATAACGTATAACGTATAACGTATAACGTATAACGTATAACGTATAACGTATAACGTATAACGTATAACGTATAACGTATAACGTATAACGTATAACGTATAACGTATAACGTATAACGTATAACGTATAACGTATAACGTATAACGTATAACGTATAACGTATAACGTATAACGTATAACGTATAACGTATAACGTATAACGTATAACGTATAACGTATAACGTATAACGTATAACGTATAACGTATAACGTATAACGTATAACGTATAACGTATAACGTATAACGTATAACGTATAACGTATAACGTATAACGTATAACGTATAACGTATAACGTATAACGTATAACGTATAACGTATAACGTATAACGTATAACGTATAACGTATAACGTATAACGTATAACGTATAACGTATAACGTATAACGTATAACGTATAACGTATAACGTATAACGTATAACGTATAACGTATAACGTATAACGTATAACGTATAACGTATAACGTATAACGTATAACGTATAACGTATAACGTATAACGTATAACGTATAACGTATAACGTATAACGTATAACGTATAACGTATAACGTATAACGTATAACGTATAACGTATAACGTATAACGTATAACGTATAACGTATAACGTATAACGTATAACGTATAACGTATAACGTATAACGTATAACGTATAACGTATAACGTATAACGTATAACGTATAACGTATAACGTATAACGTATAACGTATAACGTATAACGTATAACGTATAACGTATAACGTATAACGTATAACGTATAACGTATAACGTATAACGTATAACGTATAACGTATAACGTATAACGTATAACGTATAACGTATAACGTATAACGTATAACGTATAACGTATAACGTATAACGTATAACGTATAACGTATAACGTATAACGTATAACGTATAACGTATAACGTATAACGTATAACGTATAACGTATAACGTATAACGTATAACGTATAACGTATAACGTATAACGTATAACGTATAACGTATAACGTATAACGTATAACGTATAACGTATAACGTATAACGTATAACGTATAACGTATAACGTATAACGTATAACGTATAACGTATAACGTATAACGTATAACGTATAACGTATAACGTATAACGTATAACGTATAACGTATAACGTATAACGTATAACGTATAACGTATAACGTATAACGTATAACGTATAACGTATAACGTATAACGTATAACGTATAACGTATAACGTATAACGTATAACGTATAACGTATAACGTATAACGTATAACGTATAACGTATAACGTATAACGTATAACGTATAACGTATAACGTATAACGTATAACGTATAACGTATAACGTATAACGTATAACGTATAACGTATAACGTATAACGTATAACGTATAACGTATAACGTATAACGTATAACGTATAACGTATAACGTATAACGTATAACGTATAACGTATAACGTATAACGTATAACGTATAACGTATAACGTATAACGTATAACGTATAACGTATAACGTATAACGTATAACGTATAACGTATAACGTATAACGTATAACGTATAACGTATAACGTATAACGTATAACGTATAACGTATAACGTATAACGTATAACGTATAACGTATAACGTATAACGTATAACGTATAACGTATAACGTATAACGTATAACGTATAACGTATAACGTATAACGTATAACGTATAACGTATAACGTATAACGTATAACGTATAACGTATAACGTATAACGTATAACGTATAACGTATAACGTATAACGTATAACGTATAACGTATAACGTATAACGTATAACGTATAACGTATAACGTATAACGTATAACGTATAACGTATAACGTATAACGTATAACGTATAACGTATAACGTATAACGTATAACGTATAACGTATAACGTATAACGTATAACGTATAACGTATAACGTATAACGTATAACGTATAACGTATAACGTATAACGTATAACGTATAACGTATAACGTATAACGTATAACGTATAACGTATAACGTATAACGTATAACGTATAACGTATAACGTATAACGTATAACGTATAACGTATAACGTATAACGTATAACGTATAACGTATAACGTATAACGTATAACGTATAACGTATAACGTATAACGTATAACGTATAACGTATAACGTATAACGTATAACGTATAACGTATAACGTATAACGTATAACGTATAACGTATAACGTATAACGTATAACGTATAACGTATAACGTATAACGTATAACGTATAACGTATAACGTATAACGTATAACGTATAACGTATAACGTATAACGTATAACGTATAACGTATAACGTATAACGTATAACGTATAACGTATAACGTATAACGTATAACGTATAACGTATAACGTATAACGTATAACGTATAACGTATAACGTATAACGTATAACGTATAACGTATAACGTATAACGTATAACGTATAACGTATAACGTATAACGTATAACGTATAACGTATAACGTATAACGTATAACGTATAACGTATAACGTATAACGTATAACGTATAACGTATAACGTATAACGTATAACGTATAACGTATAACGTATAACGTATAACGTATAACGTATAACGTATAACGTATAACGTATAACGTATAACGTATAACGTATAACGTATAACGTATAACGTATAACGTATAACGTATAACGTATAACGTATAACGTATAACGTATAACGTATAACGTATAACGTATAACGTATAACGTATAACGTATAACGTATAACGTATAACGTATAACGTATAACGTATAACGTATAACGTATAACGTATAACGTATAACGTATAACGTATAACGTATAACGTATAACGTATAACGTATAACGTATAACGTATAACGTATAACGTATAACGTATAACGTATAACGTATAACGTATAACGTATAACGTATAACGTATAACGTATAACGTATAACGTATAACGTATAACGTATAACGTATAACGTATAACGTATAACGTATAACGTATAACGTATAACGTATAACGTATAACGTATAACGTATAACGTATAACGTATAACGTATAACGTATAACGTATAACGTATAACGTATAACGTATAACGTATAACGTATAACGTATAACGTATAACGAATTACATAATAAGTATAACGTATAATGTATAAAGTATAACGTATAACGCAGAACGTGTAACGTATAACGTATAACGTACAGCGTATAACGTATATCGAATAACGTATAACGTACAGCGTATAACGTATATCGAATAACGTAAAACGTATAACGCAGAACGTGTAACGTATATCGTTTAACGTACAGCGTATAACGTATATCGAATAACGTACTGCGTATAACGTATAACGTATAACGTATAACGCAGAACGTGTAACGTATAACGTATAACGTACAGCGTATAACGTATAACGTATAACGTATAACGTATAACGTATAACGTATAACGTATAACGTATAACGTATAACGTATAACGTATAACGTATAACGTATAACGTATAACGTATAACGTATAACGCATAACGTATAACGTATAACGAATTACGTAATAAGTATAACGTATAATGTATAAAGTATAACGTATAACGCAGAACGTGTAACGTATAACGTATAACGTACAGCGTATAACGTATATCGAATAACGTAAAACGTATAACGCAGAACGTGTAACGTATATCGTTTAACGTACAGCGTATAACGTATATCGAATAACGTACTGCGTATAACGTATAACGTATAACGTATAACGCAGAACGTGTAACGTATAACGTATAACGTACAGCGTATAACGTATATCGAATAACGTAAAACGTATAACTTGTAACGTATAACGTTTAACGTACAGCGTATAACGTATATCGAATAACGTACTGCGTATAACGTATAACGTATAACGCAGAACGTGTAACGTATAACGTATAACGTATAACGTATAACGTATAACGTATAACGTATAACGTATTACGTATAACGTATAACGTATAACGTATAACGTATAACGTATAACGTATAACGTATAACGTATAACGTATAACGTATAACGTATAACGTATAACGTATAACGTATAACGTATAACGTATAACGTATAACGTATAACGTATAACGTATAACGTATAACGTATAACGTATAACGTATAACGTATAACGTATAACGTATAACGTATAACGTATAAACGTATAACGTATAACGTATAACGTATAACGTATAACGTATACGTATAACGTATAACGTATAACGTATAACGTATAACGTATAACGTATAACGTATAACGTATAACGTATAACGTATAACGTATAACGTATAACGTATAACGTATAACGTATAACGTATAACGTATAACGTATAACGTATAACGTATAACGTATAACGTTAACGTATAACGTATAACGTATAACGTATAACGTATAACGTATAACGTATAACGTATAACGTATAACGTATAACGTATAACGTATAACGTATAACGTATAACGTATAACGTATAACGATAACGTATAACGTATAACGTATAACGTATAACGTATAACGTATAACGTATAACGTAAAACGTATAACGTATAACGTATAACGTATAACGTATAACGTATAACGTATAACGTATAACGTATAACGTATAACGTATAACGTATAACGTATAACGTATAACGTATAACGTATAACGTATAACGTAAAACTTATAACGTATACGTATAACGTATAACCTAATAACGTATACTTAACGTATAACGTATAACGTATAACGTATAACGTATAACGTATAACGTATAACGTATAACGTATAACGTATAACGTATAACGTATAACGTATAACGTATAACGTATAACGTATAACGTATAACGTATAACGTATAACGTATAACTTATAACGTATAACGTATAACGTATAACTTATAACGTATAACGTATAACGTATAACGTATAACGTATAACGTATAACGTATAACGTATAACGTATAACGTATAACGTATAACGTATAACGTATAACGTATTAAACGTATAACGTATAACGAATTACGTAATAAGTATAACGTATAATGTATAAAGTATAACGTATAACGCAGAACGTGTAACGTATAACGTATAACGTACAGCGTATAACGTATATCGAATAACGTAAAACGTATAACGCAGAACGTGTAACGTATATCGTTTAACGTACAGCGTATAACGTATATCGAATAACGTACTGCGTATAACGTATAACGTATAACGTATAACGCAGAACGTGTAACGTATAACGTATAACGTACAGCGTATAACGTATATCGAATAACGTAAAACGTATAACTTGTAACGTATAACGTTTAACGTACAGCGTATAACGTATATCGAATAACGTACTTCGTATAACGTATAACGTATAACGCAGAACGTGTAACGTATAACGTATAACGTATAACGTATAACGTATAACGTATAACGGTATTACGTATAACGTATAACGTATAACGTATAACGTATAACGTATAACGTATAACGTATAACGTTAAACGTATAAACGTATAACGTATAACGTATAACGTATAACGTATAACGTATAACGTATAACGTATAACGTATAACGTATAACGTATAACGTATAACGTATAACGTATAACGTATAACGTATAACGTATAACGTATAAACGTATAACGTATAACGTATAACGTATAACGTATAACGTATAACGTATAACGTATAACGTATAACGTAATAACGTATAACGTATAACGTATAACGTATAACGTATAACGTATAACGTATAACGTATAACGTATAACGTATAACGTATAACGTATAACGTATAACGTATAACGTATAACGTATAACGTATAACGTATAACGTATAACGTATAACGTATAACGTAATAACGTATAACGTATAACGTATAACGAATTACATAATAAGTATAACGTATAATGTATAAAGTATAACGTATAACGCAGAACGTATAACGTATAACGTATAACGTATAACGTATAACGTATAACGTATAACGAATTACGTAATAAGTATAACGTATAATGTATAAAGTATAACGTATAACGCAGAACGTGTAACGTATAACGTATAACGTACAGCGTATAACGTATATCGAATAACGTAAAACGTACAACGCAGAACGTGTAACGTATATCGTTTAACGTACAGCGTATAACGTATATCGAATAACGTACTGCGTATAACGTATAACGTATAACGTATAACGCAGAACGTGTAACGTATAACGTATAACGTACAGCGTATAACGTATATCGAATAAAGTAAAACGTATAACTTGTAACGTATAACGTTTAACGTACAGCGTATAACGTATATCGAATAACGTACTGCGTATAACGTATAACGTATAACGTATAACGCAGAACGTATAACGTATAACGTATAACGTATAACGTATAACGTATAACGTATAACGTATAACGTATAACGTATAACGTATAACGTATAACGTATAACGTATAACAGTATAACGTATAACGTATAACGTATAACGTATAACGTATAACGTATAACGTATAACGTATAACGTATAACGTCTAACGTATAACGTATAACGTATAACGTATAACGTATAACGTATAACGTATAACGTGTAACGTATAACGTATAACGTATAACGTATAACGTATAACGTATAACGTATAACGTATAACGTATAACGTATAACGTAAAACGTATAACGTATAACGTATAACGTATAACGTATAACGTATAACGTATAACGTATAAAGTATAACGTATAACGTATAACGTATAACGTATAACGTATAACGTATAACGTATAACGAATTACGTAATAAGTATAACGTATAATGTATAAAGTATAACGTATAACGCAGAACGTGTAACGTATAACGTATAACGTACAGCGTATAACGTATATCGAATAACGTAAAACGTATAACGCAGAACGTGTAACGTATATCGTTTAACGTACAGCGTATAACGTATATCGAATAACGTACTGCGTATAACGTATAACGTATAACGTATAACGCAGAACGTGTAACGTATAACGTATAACGTACAGCGTATAACGTATATCGAATAACGTAAAACGTATAACTTGTAACGTATAACGTTTAACGTACAGAGTATAACGTATATCGAATAACGTACTGCGTATAACGTATAACGTATAACGTATAACGCAGAACGTGTAACGTATAACGTATAACGTACAGCGTATAACGTATAACGTATAACGTATAACGTATAACGTATAACGTATAACGTATAACGTATAACGTATAACGTATAACGTATAACGTATAACGTATAACGTTTAACGTACAGAGTATAACGTATATCGAATAACGTACTGCGTATAACGTATAACGTATAACGTATAACGCAGAACGTGTAACGTATAACGTATAACGTACAGCGTATAACGTATAACGTATAACGTATAACGTATAACGTATAACGTATAACGTATAACGTATCACGTATCACGTATCACGTATAACGTATAACGTATAACGTATAACGTATAACGTATAACGTATAACGTATAACGTATAACGTATAACGTATAACGTATAACGTATAACGTATAACGTATAACGTTATAACGTATAACGTATAACGTATAACGTATAACGTATAACGTATAAAGTATAACGTATAACGTATAACGTATAACGTATAACGTATAACGTATAACGTAATAACGTATAACGAATTACGTAATAAGTATAACGTATAATGTATAAAGTATAACGTATAACGCAGAACGTGTAACGTATAACGTATAACGTACAGCGTATAACGTATATCGAATAACGTAAAACGTATAACGCAGAACGTGTAACGTATATCGTTTAACGTACAGCGTATAACGTATATCGAATAACGTACTGCGTATAACGTATAACGTATAACGTATAACGCAGAACGTGTAACGTATAACGTATAACGTACAGCGTATAACGTATATCGAATAACGTAAAACGTATAACTTGTAACGTATAACGTTTAACGTACAGAGTATAACGTATATCGAATAACGTACTGCGTATAACGTATAACGTATAACGTATAACGCAGAACGTGTAACGTATAACGTATAACGTATAACGTATAACGTATAACGTATAACGTATAACGTATAATGTATAAAGTATTACGTATAACGCAGAACGTGTAACGTATAACGTATAACGTACAGCGTATAACGTATATCGAATAACGTAAAACGTATAACGCAGAACGTGTAACGTATATCGTTTAAACGTACAGCGTATAACGTATATCGAATAACGTACTGCGTATAACGTATAACGTATAACGTATAACGCAGAACGTGTAACGTATAACGTATAACGTACAGCGTATAACGTATATCGGATAACGTAAAACGTATAACTTGTAACGTATAACGTTTAACGTACAGCGTATAACGTATATCGAATAACGTACTGCGTATAACGTATAACGTATAACGTATAACGCAGAACGTATAACGTATAACGTATAACGTATAACGTATAACGTATAACGTATAACGTATAACGTATAACGTATAACGTATAACGTATAACGTATAACGTATAACGTATAACGTATAACGTATAACGTATAACGTATAAACGTATAACGTATAACGTATAACGTATAACGTATAACGTATAACGTATAACGTCTAACGTCTACGTATAACGTATAACGTATAACGTATAACGTATAACGTATAACGTATAACGTGTAACGTATAACGTATAAACGTATAACGTATAACGTATAACGTATAACGTATAACGTATAACGTGTAACGTATAACGTATAACGTATAACGTATAACGTATAACGTATAACGTATAACGTATAACGTATAACGTATAAAGTATAACGTATAACGTATAACGTATAACGTATAACGTATAACGTATAACGTATAACGAATTACGTAATAAGTATAACGTATAATGTATAAAGTATAACGTATAACGCAGACGTGTAACGTATAACGTATAACGTACAGCGTATAACGTATATCGAATAACGTAAAACGTATAACGCAGAACGTGTAACGTATATCGTTTAACGTACAGCGTATAACGTATATCGAATAACGTACTGCGTATAACGTATAACGTATAACGTATAACGCAGAACGTGTAACGTATAACGTATAACGTACAGCGTATAACGTATATCGAATAACGTAAAACGTATAACTTGTAACGTATAACGTTTAACGTACAGAGTATAACGTATATCGAATAACGTACTGCGTATAACGTATAACGTATAACGTATAACGCAGAACGTGTAACGTATAACGTATAACGTACAGCGTATAACGTATAACGTATAACGTATAACGTATAACGTATTACGTATAACGTATAACGTATAACGTATAACGTATAACGTATAACGTATAACGTATAACGTATAACGTATAACGTATAACGTATAACGTATAACGTATAACGTATAACGTATAACGTATAACGTATAACGTATAACGTATAACGTATAACGTATAACGTATAACGTATAACGTATAACGTATAACGTATAACGTATAACGTATAACGTATAACGTATAACGTATAACGTATAACGTATAACGTATAACGTATAACGTATAACGTATAACGTATAACGTATAACGCATAACGTATAACGTATAACGTATAACGTATAACGTATAACGTATAACGTATAACGTATAACGTATAACGTATAACGTATAACGTATAACGTATAACGAATTACATAATAAGTATAACGTATAATGTATAAAGTATAACGTATAACGCAGAACGTATAACGTATAACGTATAACGTATAACGTATAACGTATAACGTATAACGAATTACGTAATAAGTATAACGTATAATGTATAAAGTATAACGTATAACGCAGAACGTGTAACGTATAACGTATAACGTACAGCGTATAACGTATATCGAATAACGTAAAACGTATAACGCAGAACGTGTAACGTATATCGTTTAACGTACAGCGTATAACGTATATCGAATAACGTACTGCGTATAACGTATAACGTATAACGTATAACGCAGAACGTGTAACGTATAACGTATAACGTACAGCGTATAACGTATATCGGATAACGTAAAACGTATAACTTGTAACGTATAACGTTTAACGTACAGCGTATAACGTATATCGAATAACGTACTGCGTATAACGTATAACGTATAACGCAGAACGTATAACGTATAACGTATAACGTATAACGTATAACGTATAACGTATAACGTATAACGTATAACGTATAACGTATAACGTATAACGTATAACGTATAACGTATAACGTATAACGTATAACGTATAACGTATAACGTATAACGTATAACGTATAACGTATAACGTATAACGTCTAACGTATAACGTATAACGTATAACGTATAACGTATAACGTATAACGTATAACGTGTAACGTATAACGTATAACGTAATAACGTATAACGTATAACGTATAACGTATAACGTATAACGTATAACGTATAACGTATAACGTATAAACGTATAACGTATAACGTATAACGTATAACGTATAACGTATAAAGTATAAACGTATAACGTATAACGTATAACGTATAACGTATAACGTATAACGTATAACGTATAACGAATTACGTAATAAGTATAACGTATAATGTATAAAGTATAACGTATAACGCAGAACGTGTAACGTATAACGTATAACGTACAGCGTATAACGTATATCGAATAACGTAAAACGTATAACGCAGAACGTGTAACGTATATCGTTTAACGTACAGCGTATAAACGTATATCGAATAACGTACTGCGTATAACGTATAACGTATAACGTATAACGCAGAACGTGTAACGTATAACGTATAACGTACAGCGTATAACGTATATCGAATAACGTAAAACGTATAACTTGTAACGTATAACGTTTAACGTACAGAGTATAACGTATATCGAATAACGTACTGCGTATAACGTATAACGTATAACGTATAACGCAGAAACGTGTAACGTATAACGTATAACGTACAGCGTATAACGTATAACGTATAACGTATAACGTATAACGTATAACGTATAACGTATAACGTATAACGTATAACGTATAACGTATAACGTATAACGTATAACGTATAACGTTTAACGTACAGAGTATAACGTATATCGAATAACGTACTGCGTATAACGTATAACGTATAACGTATAACGCAGAACGTGTAACGTATAACGTATAACGTACAGCGTATAACGTATAACGTATAACGTATAACGTATAACGTATAACGTATAACGTATAACGTATCACGTATCACGTATCACGTATAACGTATAACGTATAACGTATAACGTATAACGTATAACGTATAACGTATAACGTATAAACGTATAACGTATAACGTATAACGTATAACGTATAACGTATAACGTATAACGTATAACGTATAACGTATAACGTATAACGTATAACGTATAACGTATAACGTATAACGTATAACGTATAACGTATAACGTATAACGTATAACGTATAACGTATAACGTAAAACGTATAACTTGTAACGTATAACGTTTAACGTACAGCGTATAACGTATATCGAATAACGTACTGCGTATAACGTATAACGTATAACGTATAACGCAGAACGTGTAACGTATAACGTATAACGTATAACGTATAACGTATAACGTATAACGTATAACGTATAACGTATTACGTATAACGTATAACGTATAACGTATAACGTATAACGTATAACGTATAACGTATAACGTATAACGTATAACGTATAACGTATAACGTATAACGTATAACGTATAACGTATAACGTATAACGTATAACGTATAACGTATAACGTATAACGTATAACGTATAACGTATAACGTATAACGTTATAACGTATAAACGTATAACGTATAAACGTATAACGTATAACGTATAACGTATAACGTATAACGTATAACGTATAACGTATAACGTATAACGTATAACGTATAACGTATAACGTATAACGTATAACGTATAACGTATAACGTATAACGTATAACGTATAACGTATAACGTATAACGTATAACGTATAACGTATAACGAATTACATAATAAGTATAACGTATAATGTATAAAGTATAACGTATAACGCAGAACGTATAACGTATAACGTATAACGTATAACGTATAACGTATAACGTATAACGAATTACGTAATAAGTATAACGTATAATGTATAAAGTATAACGTATAACGCAGAACGTGTAACGTATAACGTATAACGTACAGCGTATAACGTATATCGAATAACGTAAAACGTATAACGCAGAACGTGTAACGTATATCGTTTAACGTACAGCGTATAACGTGTAACGTATAACGTATAACGTATAACGTATAACGTATGACGTATAACGTATAACGTATAACGTATAACGTATAACGTATAACGTATAACGTATAACGTATAACGTATAACGTATAACGTATAACGTATAACGTATAACGTATAACGTATAACGTATAACGTATAACGTATAACGTATAACGTATAACGAATTACATAATAAGTATAACGTATAATGTATAAAGTATAACGTATAACGCAGAACGTATAACGTATAACGTATAACGTATAACGTATAACGTATAACGTACAGCGTATAACGTATATCGAATAACGTAAAACGTATAACGCAGAACGTGTAACGTATATCGTTTAACGTACAGCGTATAACGTATATCGAATAACGTACTGCGTATAACGTATAACGTATAACGTCTAACGTACTGCGTATAACGTATAACGTATAACGTATAACGCAGAACGTATAACGTATAACGTATAACGTATAACGTATAACGTATAACGTATAACGTATAACGTATAACGTATAACGTATAACGTATAACGCATAACGTATAACGTATAACGTATAACGTATAACGTATAACGTCTAACGTATAACGTATAACGTCTAACGTATAACGTATAACGTATAACGTATAACGTATAACGTATAACGTATAACGTATAACGTATAACGTATAACGTATAACGTATAACGTATAACGTATAACGTATAACGTATAACGTATAAAGTATAACGTATAAAGTATAACGTATAACGTATAACGTATAACGTATAACGTATAACGAATTACGTAATAAGTATAACGTATAATGTATAAAGTATAACGTATAACGTACAGCGTATAACGTATATCGAATAACGTAAAACGTATAACTTGTAACGTATAACGTTTAACGTACAGAGTATAACGTATATCGAATAACGTACTGCGTATAACGTATAACGTATAACGTATAACGCAGAACGTGTAACGTATAACGTATAACGTATAAACGTATAACGTATAACGTATAACGTATAACGTATAACGTATAACTAAAATAACGTATAACGTA
>CAKAJA020000102.1:0-107839 GCA_916610235.2 Lasioglossum morio | reverse complement strand
ATATACCCGACATATACGTAACATACTCGTCATATACATTATACACGCATGATATACGCCATATACGCGTCATATACGTTATATACGCAACATGTACGTTATATGCGCGGCATATACGTTATATACGCCTCATATACGTTATATTCGGGACATATACGATATATACGCGTCATATACGTCATATACGTTATATACGCTTCATATACGTTATGTACGCGTCATATACGTTATGTGCGCGTCATATACGTAATACGCGACATATACGTTATATACTCGTCATTTACATCATATACGAGTCATATACGTTATATACGTGCCATATACGTTATGGGCGCGTCATATACGTTATGTGCGCGTCATGTACGTTATATACCCGACATATACGTTACATACTCGTCATATACGTTATATAAGCCTTATATACGTTATATACACGTCATATACATGATATACGCGTCATATAGGTTATATACCCGACATATACGTTACATACTCGTCATATACATTATATACGCCGCATATACATTATATACTCGTCATATACGTTATATACGCGACATATACGTTATATATGCGTCATATACGTTATATACACGTCATATTCGTTATATACTCGTCATAACATCCTATACGAGTCATATACGTTATATACGCGCATCAGACGTTATAATCGCGACATATGCTTCATATTTCCTTTTTTGGACGTGCTCGTGCAAACAGTATTTGTTCATTGCGATTAGTTTTTTATTACTTTTAGTAATTCACATTACTAACGTATAGATCAATTTATATTACTAATTATATTACTAATACACTTTACTAATATATAATCTGTGAAATGAATTACTAATGGTAATTTAACTTATTTTATTGCTATATTGCTTCTACCTGTTGCTTCAAATATATTTATCTTTGTTTTTCTTTTTTTTCTAGGTACGGGGTCTTGTAACTGCCTGTCGACCTGCCACTTGTTCATCGCTAATTTGTTTGTTCGTTCAAACCTCATTCTTTTGATTTACTGCGACGATTTCGACTATTTCCTGCAGTTGCCTGACGGGATCAAGCTATCAGTTTATGTGCAGGCATTCGTGGTCATTTAGTTCGATTGTATCTGTGAGATTTTGTTTTGAAAGTTTTGTTGACATTGAGTTTTTCTCTTAATATTGTTGGTTTCAAGATTTTATTCGTGCGAGTTCTAATGTTATTTCTGTGAATTTGTAAGATTTGAAGAGTTTGAAGAATTGCAAAATTTAAGAATTGAAAATTGAAAAGTTTTCAGTCTATTGTATTCTGCAATTATGTTTCATATTTTACTGTTAATTTTGGATTCTATTTAGCCTGTTCCCCAATAGCACGGCGTACGACCTAGCCCACGCGTGCCGAGCCCGTGACCGGCACGTTACGGACTCAACACCGCTTCGAGTTACCCGTAGGCTCAGTGGGCTCGTTTGGGCCGGTTCAGTGCGCGCGCCAGTGCGAGCACATCAGTCGCACATTCCCGAGCCCTGTGCCTGCCCGCCGGGCCGGTTTTGGGCCGATTTGCAAGGGTGCGGGATTCGCGTTCTCATTTCGTCCTAATACAAACACGGGTTGTTTCAGTAGTCGAAAACGCCAGATAAAAGATCAATCTAGGCAGCAATCGTCCTAAAAAGTAATATGTTTTTCGTATACTAGGTGTAATTTGCATTATTCGGTAGCACATATGTCATGAAGAAATAGCTACATGCGCAGTTGTATGCTTCCAAATGATGTAAATTACGACTCGTAAACGCAAAAATGGGACTTTCGAGGTTGATCGCGGCCTAGATCAATCTTTCCTCTAGCGTTATTGACTACTGAAAAATCAAATTTTTGTATTATCGAGAAACGAGAACTCGAATCCCGCGCCCTTTCAATCCTGGAAAAAGGAATCTACCTCCGCAAGAGGGCAGCACTAATGTCGCGATCCCCGTTATACAGAATACAGGGCAGACCACACTATCGTGGCAGATGTCGATAACATGAATTTCTACAGTGCAAATGCGTAGCATACTCCCTTTTTACCGACAAACGTAATAGTCCTTTACATTAATATTGAAGATTTTTAAATTCGCGCATGCAAGAACAGAAATCGACATACTAATAAACAAAATGAAATTTTTAAAAAGTGTCGTAGAAGGGAAAATAAGCTATAAATTTAAAATACTCATATTTAATAAATTTTGTCGAAATACATATTACGAGTGAATAAAATGAAACAATTTTGAATTATAATTACTCAACTTAGTATTAAATTAATTTTGTTTCGCCGCAGGGAGTTGGTGAAAGGATAATATATAAATAACGAACAGAATATAATGAATATTAGAATTTAAAATTTACTCATTGTTCTTTATTAATAAATCTCATTTTACACTCAAATCGAAGCTTACAAACTTTTCAAAGTACTAAAAATATAATATGGTTCATCGTTTTTTGGGTTTCTTATATAAATTAAAATAATTTTCTTTTTGTTTCGTTACAGACACAATGTTATTTTGTTAATCTCTTGAAAATGATCTGAATTTAGATCGAAACGTCGAGATAAAATGTTGTGATATTTTGCAAACAGTGTCTTAAAGTATTTAATTGATCGAACCAATGCGCCGATAACATTTAAAATTTTGCTTAAAGCTTATTACGATCGCTATACATATAACCGTTACTAAAAATATCATTTCTAAATACGACGATGTTGCATCCGCTTCCCTGGTTGCGTGGCATCGATCTGCTCCTCGTCCTTCACCATTGAGCAGGATTTGGCGAAACCAGGACACCTGAAAAATATGAGTAACATAATCAATATACAATACATTCAATATACAATACATCAAACAACTACAATGCCATAATTTGACATACTTACCATACCAGAAATTCAATATGCGTCTCTTCCTTGGTTGCGTGGCATCGATCTGCTCCTCGTCCTTCGAGAATCGATTAAAATTCAATAGGTTTCCACATTACCCCGGAGGTACTATTGTTAATGCGTTTTTTTTAAAAGTGGTATCCCCAGTAGGCCTATTCCACTATGGTACATTATGGTTGCAGGAAAATATTTATAATTCTCGTGCCAACTCTCGCCGAGCGTGCAATACCTTCCGCAATGAACGAAGTTTGGCCAACCTAAAAAAAAATTGGTTTGCTTATTAATAGATCAGATATACTTATGTTTAGTACAATTTTACTGTAATATACTTACGGCACACTCCGGTGTCTCCATGTTATGGTGAAGCAATAGAGGGGTGTCTTTGGGAGTTATTGCCCCAATTAGCACGGGCGGTAGCGTGGGCGGCGGTATCGGCGGAGACAACCCTAGGGAGGGCGGCATCGTTGTTTAGCCGGTGAAACCGCTGTTTCGCGGCTTTTAGCGCGGATTTCGCCGCAACGGCGAATTCTGCGCGGTTCGGCTTCGGGAACGATTTGGTTCTGCATACAGCTGCTATAACATTAATTTAAATCAAAATGAATATTGCTGGACAATAAATTAATGAAGACAAACAATTAGTAATGAAATGAAATTAAATCATAGATGTGCAAGGCTTACCATACATGACCTCCATTATTTTAGTGCACTGCAGTGTCTGCAAACCACCGGTGCCCGCCCACGCGTACTCGGGGAGCACAGCGTCCGCGAATGCCGCGCGGAAACATCCATTTACGTTATCCCGCAAGTTATGCCCCCCTATTTGGGCCAAGTATGTAACCTGAAAAAACAATAGACATCAGTTTGCATATTCATTAATTTTATGTACTTACTTTTACTATGTGTATTATGCAATATACTTACGACAGCGCAGCTTTCGCTATCCGAGCAACTATCGAATGCGGCTACCTCCTCTGCACTGCGTAGAGGCAGGCGCTTCGGCTGCTGTCCTTCGTACTCTACTGCCAGGATTGCCCGTACTTCCCTGTTGATTGTTGGGGCAACGAAAAATTAATAAATGCTACATCTTTTTGATTGGAATCATTTAAACAAAAACAGAATGATGTAATACTCACTCCACCTTGACGCACGCCCGGTTCGCGAGCTCCCGCGATTCCGCGAGTTCCGCCTTTACTGCGGTGAGCTCGTTCTTGAGCTCGTCGAGCTGTTTCGACATTTTCTGCATGCTAAAACAAATGCAAACATTACACCATGTACTATAAAATGTAATTGCTATTATTACTAAATTTGAAAATAAATATGCAACTTACCATTTCCACATCTGCATCTGCAGGTCACCATCCGCGGCAGGCGACAGGGTAGTCATACTCGGGTGTAGGTGGGGGCGGATATCTTGTTCTGGGAAGGGGGAATTGCAATGATACAGAAGGGTAGGGGAGAGGGATGCACAAGAGAGGGCATCAGTACAATGAACTCGGACAGGGGAATGAGGGGTGATGGTGTCGGAGGGGACAATGTGTAGAGGCGCGACGGGGGAATCTTGGACAAGGTCGGCGGAAGGATTGGGGTGGGTGGGCTCTGAATACCCGTGATTTTCCCCGTGTAACGCCAAGTATACACCTGCGAGATCGTCACACTCCTCCAAGGGCGGCATCGTCCTCTTCCTCTGCCGTGGTTCGTCCTCAGAGGTCGTCGTCACGTACCTCTTTGGTTTCTTCACCTTCTCTCGTTTCGGGCGTGCTTCCTTCTGAAATTAATGCATATATATTGAAACTTTATTTTATGAAAACACGTACATGTGATGAAAAAATTTTCGATCGGACAGCTAATAAGATGGTAATCTCTGCTTACCGATCACGATTCGTGATTCACCCGGTATATCAAAACTAATGAAATAATTTTTTTCGTTGAAATGATTTAATAACCCACATTATTTAAATTAGATATCTATTTTACACAATTACATTATCATTTACACAGAGTAAGCAAGGTAAGTATTTAATATTTTTAACTTGCTCACCATCACCAAACTTTTCAACTTCTGGTGATAAAAATGAAGATAAGGTATCACCAGAGGTTAAAAAATTCGGTGATGAGAAGCAAGTTAAAAAGATTAAAGAACTAGAGGGGGTGTAGGATAGCGACTGACTTTAGTCAACAAGAATGCAAGTGATGAATTGCTGGAATGAGTGGACTGTATGATTGAAGGAAAAGGAGTGCGAGAGAGCGAGTGTACGTAACGGTAAATTTAAATGGCAAGGACGAAGTGACGAAAGGGTGAAAACCGGATTTACAATAAATAACTGTATTTGCACTTTTAAATACAAAAGTCTGATGACTTAGGTGTGAAAATGTACAATAAAATGTATAATGAGATTGAACTGATAATAAATGAAAAGGTCGAGAAAGTTAACAGCTGTTTGACATGTGACACCTGATAAGAGACAGACAGACAGAGAGCGGTCTCTCTCTCTCTTTTATAACGTTCGATTCTTCTGGAATATTCGCGTAGTTTCACGCTTCCGGTGAAGCATTCGCGAGCGTTCTCGAATGTTCCAGAAGGATCTCGATTAGCCTTAACCAATCGGCGATCGATCTTTGGCTACGCAATTTCCGCGGCGCCGCTGGTAGGTCGATCATTCGGCGTGATCGGCGCGACGCGAGTTGTCACGAGGTGACACGATGCGGGCATGGCTGCCAGGCGCGCCATTCTTAAACATTCCGCCCGCCTCGACTGGTCGAATTTTCGCGAACGTTGCTCATCAAGTAGCTGTCAAGTGACTGTTGGTTGTAAAGAGTGTGAAGAACGGAAAAATACAAAATATAATAATACAAAACGAAGTGATTGTGCTAGTGCGGTATTGAAGTGAATGATGAAATTCTGTGAACATGACTGGACGACGCGCGAGAAGAAACAAAGAAAGGACTGCGTAGTACAAACGCGCGTGACGTCACAGAGAGATCTTTCATCGACTCGCGCCTGCGCTGGTGAATGGACGCGTACTACGCAGTTGTACGCACGAGGTAACGTGAATCGACGCGTTCATCGATCGTTCGTGTCGATCGGCAGGATGACAAGTTTGTGGACTGGCCTCACGAATTCTGAGTTCGCAGTGGTGACTGTGACGACGCGAACTCTGCCGTCTTTTCCTGGATGGGTTTCCTTGACCCGTGCAAGAGGCCATCGAGACGGAGGAGTCTGGTCATCAATGATGAGGCAAAGGCGGCCGATCGTGACGTCATGCTGCTCCTTGCGCCATTTTGGACGAGTGGTAAGCCCTTGCAGGTATTCCTGTTTCCACCTCACCCAGAATTGATCTCTCATTTTTGTAATGAGCTGCCACCGAGTGAGACGATTGGTTATCTCATCCTGCAGCGAGGGTTCTGGGATTGCCTGCAACGCGGAGCCTATAAGAAAATGACCAGGGGTTAATGCAGTCAAATCTGTTGGATCATCAGAGAGCGCAGTAAGTGGCCTTGAATTGAGGCAAGCCTCCACTTGCGTAAGTAGCGTCGTCATCTCCTCAAAGGTGAGTCGAGCTTCTCCAATGACCCTCCTCAGGTGGTGTTTGGTGGATTTGACCGCTGCTTCCCACAGGCCGCCAAAATGAGGTGCTGCTGGCGGGTTGAAGTGCCATTCTGTTCTCATTTTGCTCAGCTCCTCCCGTATAATGTGGTTCTCCTTTCTTTTAGCCATGAAGAGGCTGCGCAGTTCACTGTCTGCTCCCTTGAAGTTGGTGCCACAGTCGCTGTACAGGTGCGCGCAGATGCCTCGGCGTGACACAAATCTGCGGAACGCTGCTAGGAAGGCTTCGGTGCTGTATTCTGAAGCGACCTCCAAATGCACAGCCTTGGTGACCATGCAGACGAATACCACGAGGAAGCCCTTGTACGCCTTGTGGCCTCTCCCTGGTGATGTGCGCAGCCAGAATGGACCGGCGTAGTCAACTCCGGTGGCATGGAACGGTCGAGTTGGAGTGACTCGGTGCTGCGGCAGCTGTCCCATCATTTGGCCTGCTGGCTCCGCCCGCCATCGCACACATGTCAGGCATTTGTGGACTGTTCCCTTGACGATGGCGCGTCCTTTGGGAATCCAAAACCGTTGCCGAATTGCCCCGAGAGTGGATTGCACTCCTCCGTGCATGGTATTCATGTGCGTGAAGGTGACAAGGAGCTGAGTGAAGCGTGATTTCGGAGGTAGGATTATGGGATGCGTTTCATCAGGGTTAAGGTTTGCCTTGCTTAATCGACCCCCTACTCTCAACAGATTGTCTTCGTCGAGGATTGGAGCCAGTGCTGCGAGACTACTTCTGGATGGGATGCCCTTGCGCTGCGCCAGCATTTTTTTCTCCTCGGGATACGCCATTCCTTGGATCAGCCGTATCCATCCTCGTTCTGCCTCGGTGATCTCCGCGACTGTCAGCACTGGTTGCTTGACAGCTTGCTCTGTGGTGTTCGTGGGTGGACGAGTTGACGTGGCTCGCCTCTTCCTGAGCCAACGCCTGCACCAGGCGGTGATACGAAGTAGTTTGGTGTATGCGGAGAAGCGAGTCAGAAGTACGTTGTCCTCGACCTCCTTCCTCTCGCCAGTGACGACACCAACGATGGGCCCCTTCTGTTCCGGTAGATGCTCCTGTTCGACGGGTCCTGCAGCGACGAGATCGACTTCCCGATGCAGGAACTCCGGTCCCTCCCACCACATGCACCAACTGAGCAGCTGTGAGGGTGAGATCCCTCTCGAGGCGCAATCAGCAGGGTTTTCAGTGCCGATTACGTGATGCCAGTGAGCGTCGGGAACTCGCATCTGTATGTCGGCTACCCTATTCGCCACGTAGGTCTTCCACTTGGACGGATGACCCTGAATCCAACCCAGTGCTACGGTGGAATCAGACCAGAGGTGAACTGTTGTGCTGGTCATTTTGAGTGTTGTGGTGACGTGCTGTGTCAGCCGTGCAAGTAGGTGCGCTGCACATAGCTCCAGGCGTGGTAGAGAGACTTGTTGCAGTGGTGCTACTTTGCTTTTGGCTGCTACCAGTGTCAGTGCCCACTTCTGATCGGATGTTTTCGTCCTCAGGTACAGGACTGCTCCGTAGGCTCGCTCCGAGGCATCGGCAAACCCATGGAACTCAATCAGGTCTGGACTGGAGCTCTGAAACATAGGGCGGCTCACTCTTACCTGCTCCAGCTGCTTGAAGTCGGTGCAGAAGTTTTGCCAGTCCTTGGCCAATGTGGGTGGCAGTGGGTCGTCCCAGTCGAGCCCCAACAGCCATGTCGTCTGGATGCTGATTTTGGACCACACAGTGACAGGTGTCAGCCATCCTAACGGGTCGAACAGTTGTGCAGCTTTGGAGACCAGTCGTCTCTTGGTCCATGGTTGCGTTTCCGCTTCACTGATGAGGAACCGGAACGTGTCGTCAACTGGCGACCACTGGAGGCCAAGTGCTGAATGCGTTGTGTCGGTCCAAGTTTTTGCTGGCCCTTGTGCATCTCGGTCTTGCAAGGGTTGAGCTGCTGTGGTTTGGCACGACTGCTGCGTAAAGTCAAGCAGCTCCGCAGCATTGGACGCCCACTTCTGCAACGGGAAACCGCCCGCCTTGCACAGCTGCAGTAGTTGACCCGCAGCTTCCTTGAGGGCCGATATGGAGTCGGCTCCTGTCAGCACGTCATCGACGTACGTGTCGTTTTGGAGTGCCCGGGCGCCGATGGGGAACCGGTCTCCTTCGTCCTCTGCCAGCTGCCGCACCGTCCTGACAGCTAAATACGGGGCACACGACAGGCCGTAAGTAACCGTATTCAGACGATATTCTTCCACTTGCCGTGACTCCTCGTCTCTCCACAGGATACGCTGGAAGTCTCGATCTTCGGGATGGACCAGGATCTGCCGATACATTTTCGTTATGTCGGCTGTCACAACGTATTGGTGCATACGCCACCTCAGCAGGACGTCGGCTAACAGAGGCAGCAGGTTTGGTCCGACATGGAGGTAATCGTTCAAGGACAGCTGGGTCCCCCCGGCCCAGGAACCGTTGAACACCACCCGGAGCTTTGTCGTGGTGCTGCTGGGCTTCAAGACTCCGTGGTGCGGCAAATAGTGCGCTGGTTGCTTCACTGGATCGCTCGCCAGTGACATGTGACCCAGCTCCAGGTACTCCTTCATGAAGCTGGAGTACAGTGACCTGAAGGTTTCGTCTGTGTTGCAGCGCTGTTCGACCCTCCTGAGTGCATGCCAGGAGGCCGTCCTCGATCCTGACGTGATGGGACCTGGACGACGGAATGGAAGCCTGACCTGGTATCTGCCGTCAGGTGTCCGCGTGTGAGACAGTGCGAAATGGCGTTCGCACTCTTGCTCCTCGGCAGTCAGTGTTCCTCGAGCGTCCGGTACCTCCTCCTGCTCCCAGAATTTCCGCACCAACGAGCTCAGCGAGTCTTCAGCGACAACCTGGTGCACTCTGGCGTGCACGGATGGGGTTGCATTTCCTGTGTTTCCTGTTAAGATCCAGCCAAACATGGTTAGTTGCCCGACCGGTTCGGAAATGCATCCCTTTCTTAACCCTTCTTTTATAATAGCTGGGTATACGTCTGCTCCCAGCAATACTTCAATCGGCCTCGACTTTTCCGGTTCTGGATCAGCCATTCTCAACCCCTTTAGATGGCACCAGGTTCGGCGGGGGGCGGAGCATCCATGCGTGTAGCTGGTTAATTTCTGGAGCACGATGGCTGTAATCTGGATATTGTCGGGGCCTGAGGTTGCAGTGATGTCCAGGTTGACTCGCCCTCGAGCCCTGGCGAGCAACTGTCCGCCGACGCCGAAGATGTCGACGGAGGATGTAGTACGCGTCAACTGGAGCCGTTGAGCCAGTCCTTCGGTGACCATGGAGATCTCTGAGCCCTGGTCTATGAGAGCTCTGACTTCCTGGTATCTGCCATGGCGATCTGCAACTCTAATAACGGCTGTGGCAAGTAACACGTTACCTTTCAGGTCCCGACAGTCAAGAGTGTGGTGGGTCGTCGTCTTCCTGGCTCCATCTCGGAAGGCATCGTGGATTGACGAGTGATGCCGTTCTCCACACGCCATGCAGCTTCTGGTGGATGGGCAAGCTGCAGACAGGTGTCTTCCGAGGCAGTTGAAGCACAAACGAGCCTTTTCCACACGTCCTCGACGTTCCGCAGGTGAGAGTGCCTTGTACTCGGGGCACTGCATCAGGAAATGGTCCTGTCTGCACATCACGCATTCTTGCCTCTGACTCTGCTGAGCCTGGATTGGCTTGACTGATCGTGATGCCTCCTTTGTTTTAGACTGCACGTGGTTCGTGCAATGGATGCTCCTTGGAACGGGCCTCGTAACTGCTGTCTCTGGAGACGCCTCGATCTGCTGGCGTCGCTTAATCAGGTAGTCTTTAAGCGTTGCGAAGGATGGAGGCTCGTTACTGCACGTGACTCGTTCTTCCCATTTGTCTCTGGTCGCAGGGTCGAACAAGTTCACCACGGAGTAGACAAACCAGTCCTCGGTTTTGTCCACTGGTCTCCCCAATCCCTCCAGAGTGTTGGCCACCGACGTGATGCTCTTCTGGATGTTGGCGATCTCGTGAGCTGAGCTTTCCTTCATCTTTGGTATCGCGGCGAGTCTGTCCAAACATGAGCGTACTAGAATTCTTTTATTCTCATACTGTTCTTTCAGAATCGTCCAAGCTCGCTCGTAGTTCTCATTCGTGGTAGGTAAGTCTTTTACAAGGTCAGCTGCCTGGCCGTGAAGGCTGACCTTTAAATAATGGAGGCGGTCGACACTGCTGAGATGCCTATTCCTCTCAACGATCGACAGGAACAGGTCTTTGAAGGCCGGCCACTCCACGTACTCGCCGTGAAACTCAGGTAACTGCATCCTTGGTAACGGAGCAGCTCCAGCGCCTGCATCCTCGTTGGACGTTGCTGGTATGCCCTTCGAGGACGAATGAGAACCTCCTTCGCCATACATCTGTGCCAGATCGAGCAGGCGACCTCGTTGTTCCAGGTACCTCTCTTCGACCCAGTCTGCATACTCCTTCTTCACGTAGTCAGTAGCCTTGACCGCTTCTCCGTGCCTGAGGATCAAGACATCATGGTTTCGTTGGAAGTGGGACCAGTTGTCTTCAAGGCTGCGCAGTCTGGATTGCACATCGCCTGCGGTCATCTTGGATTGCGAGATAGACTTTTTCAGGTTCTCGACGACTCGATTTATTTTTCGCCCCAGTTCACTTTGCTTGATGATCAGCTCTTCGTAGGTGAATTCCATTTTGATGAGTGCCTGGATCGCAGAATGGATTTTCACAGAAGAACTGCTGGTTCACCACTGGATGCACTTTCCGCGTGTAAATCCGGCTCGAAGGACCAAAAATGTAGGATAGCGACTGACTTTAGTCAACAAGAATGCAAGTGATGAATTGCTGGAATGAGTGGACTGTATGATTGAAGGAAAAGGAGTGCGAGAGAGCGAGTGTACGTAACGGTAAATTTAAATGGCAAGGACGAAGTGACGAAAGGGTGAAAACCGGATTTACAATAAATAACTGTATTTGCACTTTTAAATACAAAAGTCTGATGACTTAGGTGTGAAAATGTACAATAAAATGTATAATGAGATTGAACTGATAATAAATGAAAAGGTCGAGAAAGTTAACAGCTGTTTGACATGTGACACCTGATAAGAGACAGACAGACAGAGAGCGGTCTCTCTCTCTCTTTTATAACGTTCGATTCTTCTGGAATATTCGCGTAGTTTCACGCTTCCGGTGAAGCATTCGCGAGCGTTCTCGAATGTTCCAGAAGGATCTCGATTAGCCTTAACCAATCGGCGATCGATCTTTGGCTACGCAATTTCCGCGGCGCCGCTGGTAGGTCGATCATTCGGCGTGATCGGCGCGACGCGAGTTGTCACGAGGTGACACGATGCGGGCATGGCTGCCAGGCGCGCCATTCTTAAACAGGGGGGTTGTTGCTCGCTCGCTTCGCGAGCTTCGCGAGTAGGACTGCTCTTGCGAGAGGGTTAGTGGTGCGCATTGCTAGTGGGGCCTACAACTATTAATGCTTTTTTTATTTTGTGTGTGACTCTCCACGAGCCACACAAAGAACTTCCCGATTTTACGTTTTAAGAAGATTATATGTTCTCAGGGAAAGTAATTATAACACTGTATTTGGCATATAGAGTATGCCCTCCCACATGACGTATGCAGTCTTTTGAATTTAAAAAAAAAAAAAATTTGTTTAAAAATTTGTTTAAAAATTTGTTTAAAAATTATTTTTCTTTTAAATATATCTAAATATATATATGTTTAGCAACTTACACGATTCATGATGTCACTTATTGATGTCACTTGTACTGCTGTAGCTGGACACTGCACTAATTCTGCTTTAACTGAGCACTGAAAAACTACCGTGGGTGAGGTGTACCGATCCGCGATAGAATCACGACTGAAACGCGTCTTAGACGATTCTGTGACTTCTGTCGCCAGACTGATTGGCCTGGACTCACAAAAAGCGTTGATTGGACAACGACGTTAGTTGCTTTCTTGGCCCCGTACACCCCTACCATCCCTTGCGCTCGGGGTACGTTTTTTCGAGTCTGCGTGGTGTGACCGTAGAGACCTTTGCCTACGATTTATTTTGCTATTTCTATGCTAAGCATGCAGAATTTCAAGAAAATCGTGATTTATCCAATTCCATGTCCGGATAGATTTCGTTCTTCATATGTTATACATAATTTTGATCATTTAGGAAATCTCTTATAAGATTTATTCCCCAACATAAAGCACATTACAGAGTATTACAGCATAGAGTGAATGAATTAACGACTAAAGTGAAAAATTAACTATTATTCCCAATTAACGATTAATAAGTGTTTCATTGTTAACCGCGCAATTAACGACTGAACCAGGGGATCAAGTGTTAATTGTGATTTACGATTCAAGTAGAAATTTATTCGCCAATCGTTAATTACATTTTTACCCAGCTCTGAATTGTTTTGTAAACAGATTTACAAGTGCAATCCGTTCGCGTTCGTGCGCGCCGAAATGTTTGCCGTCGCACAGTGTGACGTTTCGATCATTTAGGAGTATTAAATTATTAATGAGGTGGTTTCTTTTCTTCTCATGTATTTTCTAATTACTTTAACATGACTTTTGTTGTATTCACAGAAAATACGTATTTTAACTCTTGCAAATTACTATTTGAAAGAGTATTTAATTTAAATGATGAGTATTTGAAATTTGAAATGAATTTGAAAGAGTATTTAATTTAAATGATATAAGGAAGTTGTAAACACAGTCTTACATAAATATATTTAAACTTTTAATAAACTAAATGCATGTAGAGAAACACTGACCAAGCTTTAGTGGTTTCTTCAGTCATATCTGCATTTTCACATGTCCGTAAAATAAAAGAGTATAATGCATTAAATCGTTCCTCTGTTGTACTTGAACACCAAATGTCGAATAAGGTGGCCCTAGAAATACTAGAACACATTCTGAAAACACGAAAGAGAACTTTCACGATCCCAAATACATTGATACAATTTTCTTTTCATTTCTGTCTACATAAAATCACAACTTTCATATTCAATGAGGAATTGAATTCATGTTCGCTAAACAATGGAGAGTGTTCTTCAATTTTATATGGTAATTGTTTTTTACGAGTCATAAATTATGACGGGTCTTTAAAATATTTACCAGATTTTTAATCCAAAAATATTAAAGACTTACGTTGATGAGTGACATAATCGCCAAACACGATATGTTAAATAATAGTCGAACAAACAATACTAAACAAAAGACAAAAACTATGAAATGTAATAAAACCGTTGGGTGCAATGGTCGTCGAAATGTCATAACATCGCCTAAAAATTCAAGTCATTTTTTCTCGAATCTTCAATGCTTCATACAGACCTGAACATTTCACTTGTAAATTTTAATTCATTCAATAAACTGTTAACATTTTCCGTATTTCTTTATGTGGCCGCTGCAGCTACCAGAGTTGTTCGCAAAAAATTATGGAAATTAACGCAAATTCGTACCGTTCGCTGTTTTGTGCGGCTCGGCGCGCGGTCCGACCAAATGTTTAGGTCTGTACGAGGCATTCTATTTTGCGTTTTTATGCGCACTTTCCGAGGCGTTTTCCTAAGTCGCATTTTTGAGAATTTTTCCAGATTTTTTTGTTTCAAACTGTAGTCGTAAAAAATGGAAAACTAAAGAAAAATCGGAAAAATATTTTTTCTCGAAAAAAACGAAACATGCTATTCTACTGATTCGTGCCTTGATAATGTACTACGGGAGGCAGTCGTCAATTTCTTCGGACCTATTGTTGCGGGACATCGTTGTCGTCGAGACACATTACAGACCGGATTTTTTCGAAGTTTCTGCTGTGAGAATGAAGGTTACACTTGTTAGTTTTACCGCAGGTGTATATGTCGAGCAAATTTTAAACAAATTTAAAAACAAGGCATGATGTACGGAAGACAAACTTTGCCGCCAGCAGGATTCGAGCCACCCGTAGTCTATCTGCTTCTTAGTTATTTGAGATGTCATGTGAGGAGACCCTGTATAATTTGCTTGATTTCGTGGAAGTCGAGAAGGCATATTTTACATTTTCATCATAGGACCGGATGAAAAAGTTAAAAATCGTTACCTTCACATTTATCTTCGAAATTCCAAGCAATAGTAATTTTTAAGAAAATTTTCTTATGCATTGTCTAGTATAAAAATTTTCTTCTAACATCTGAAACAAAATCCATTTTTCTTAATCACAGCCCAACTTGTCCGCCCTGGAGATGGAAGACAGGTAAGAGAGTCTTGGGGAAACCCAAGATGAATGGCTACAGCCCACTACATACTGACCGTGGAGGTCTGCAAGGTTTATAACACATGGAGGCATAATAAGAGGTCCGAGTCTTTCTTCGTGGCTTCGACAAAATAAATAACTAAATGCTAAAGAACTTAAATAAGAAACCTTAATTAAGGTTTTTCCAATGCTAAAGTTGCCCCAAATAAAAAGGGAACTGCATGCTACTTACCCCAGAACCGTCAAGAAGGACAGTCGTTAACATTAGTCAGGTATACAGAGTCGCAAAACACTCCGTGCGAAGGAACAAGGGCGAGTCCGAACTCAAAGGTGAGGCCGTCATAAACCATAAAGCTAAAAACCTTGCACGTGTACCTTCACATTAAGCGATTTTTAGTGTTTATGTATCACATGTTTTTCTACACCAGGAATTCTCAACAGTTGCCGTTTAAATCAAAAGTGCCAATAACTCCAGCAGTGCCGGCAATAATACCGTTTACCCCCAATGTATAAATTCTTCTAGAAATTCTCGCTTCTGTCCGTGAACAATTCTTCAAATTTTACAAAATGCATCTTTTCTAAATAATCCCGTTTGTCAATGTTTCCATACATATTTAAAATAAATTGATCAACAGAACTTCGATCCTTCATTCGCATGTCTGACAGAAGTCATGTAAATAGTATCACCAATTACACTGTCCAACATTACAGAAATGCCACGAATATGTTTGCGGAAGTCTCATTTGGGGATGGACGGAACTAATGCTATAGGTGCTTGAGCGGGACCTAGGACGCGTCAAGGTCGCACATTTGGCGACCAAACCTTGGGGTTTTGCAGCCATCTGGAAACCAGACACGGCGCAGTCTTAAGCACCCAGCCGCGCTGAGCCCAATACACAACGATTTTTTAGGTATTCTATGCCAAGGGATTGCATAGAAGTATACGTGCAGGCGGAGACGGCAATCCTGTGAAATTACAATGCCATAAAATTTATTGCGTTACTTTTTCCGTCTTTCGGGCAACTTGAAAGTTTCGTCCGTCCAGAATCTCTATGGTCTTTTTCGGCGAAAAGCTTTTCTGTATGATGTCTTGAAGTTTGTCTATTAAGGGAATTTTTTAATGAACGAAATAGGTGGAAACCCGATTTTTAGAAAATATGTACAGTTCTAGTTTGCTTAGGGGGGCAATTGAACGACTAAAGACTGCAACATTGTAGTTGCAGTCTTCTCAGCGAAATACCCCACTGTGCGACGCTACGTACAGTGTGCCAAATGGGCATTTTAGCTGGACAAAAGTAACTTTCAAATCAACAAAAACTAACTGAGCTAATATAATCTAAAATGACCATGTATTAAAACCCTTGAATATTAAAACTTAAAATTGTTTCGTTATATGTTTACAGACCGTGTCAACTTCACCTTAAAGACGGACGGTTAACCTGTAAATGAATAGCCACATTTTCCCCCATGCACACTGGAAGTAGCTAAATACTGACTAAGGAGTTAATAAAGGGTATAGCCGGATAAGTAAGTCAAAAATGGCCTTGAACCGAATTGTATCGACGCTGCGCTATTCGACAGGGCACCAAGAGAAAACATACTGTGCAAAGTTTCAACCCTGCATCTCGCTCGGAAGGATAGTACTACACTCGCGACCAATAAAGGATGAACAGGTAACAACAACCCTAGTAATCCGTTACCTGGTTGTCGTGATCGACAGAGTCATAAAGCGAATAGAGAAAAGAAAAGGTGAACGTAAACGTGAAGATGAAGGTAAACGGTCGGAGTAAAGGTACAAGATAATAAAACACGGACACTTTGTCCGTCGGAATTGTTTGTACACGACGGTGGATTATTGTACACAACGGATTATTGTACATAATAATAAACTATATCATAGAGCAGATTTGTTATTTAAAATTATTTAAATAAAAATAAATTTTTAAAAATACCACGTTTTTAAAACGGTCTAAAAAGTATAAAATAATTTGAAAAAAAATAAAATGGACTAAAAAGTATAAAATAATTGAAAATAAAAATAATTTGAAAAAAAATAAAAATAAAATGGACTAAAAAGTATAAAATAATTTTTAACAAACGGACTAAAAAGTATAAAATAATTTTAGAAAACGGGCTAAAAGGTATAAAATAATTTGAAAAAGCAAATAAAAATTTGAAATTGTGAATTTTGAATAACTGTGAAAATACTTGTAAGATTTAAAACGAAAAACGAGGGGCGCAAGATAATAATAAGGAATGTAGAGAGTAGCAGCCGTTGAGAAATCTCACACAACAGTAAAAATAAAGTTTTTAGTGATTTAGGTGAACTATTCATGCATCAATTATCTATTGCATGCGCCCCACGTTTTTCGTTTTAAATCTTACAAGTATTTTCACAGTTATTCAAAATTCACAATTTCAAATTTTTATTTGCTTTTTCAAATTATTTTATACCTTTTAGCCCGTTTTCTAAAATTATTTTATACTTTTTAGTCCGTTTGTTAAAAATTATTTTATACTTTTTAGTCCATTTTATTTTTATTTTTTTTCAAATTATTTTTATTTTCAATTATTTTATACTTTTTAGTCCATTTTATTTTTTTTCAAATTATTTTATACTTTTTAGACCGTTTTAAAAACGTGGTATTTTTAAAAATTTATTTTTATTTAAATAATTATTTTCTGCTTTTTAATTTTATACTGTCAAATTGTCTATTATCTTCATTCTATATTAAAAAACACAAACAAACAAGAAAGTGAGCTAATAAAAACGTTGTAAAAATATAAGTTGTGCTAAAGACCGGTGATTTGACCGGTCGCAGTAGGAATAGGTACACGTGAAGTATCGGTAGGAATAGTGTTAAATAAAAGATATACCTTGCAACTTGTGAAAAAGTATATAGATTTTATTGATTTCATTATTTATTAATTATTTAATACATTGCGAGCAAACATCCTCAACTGACTGCGTTAAATATTAAATAGGGTAATCAGGACACCTATATGAAAAGAAGGAATTTTTGGCTCAAAAAAATATTGTACCCCAAATGTCTATATAATGGTTCGACGGAGAATCTCGGAGTAACGATTCTTTCGCTTGGTAAACAAATACTAGTATAATACTTTATAAACACAACACTACCTATAGAACAAAGCTAAACAGCTTCGCTGTGACGTCATCGGTGAGCAGCGCGACGATTTACTCGGAATAGTAGAATTCACTGAAAAAAATAATATACATATTTATTTTGTACGCAATAACTTCACTTAGTTTCTAATAAATATGTAACTACTACTACAAAAATTTAGTCTAACGTTTTACTAATATTCTCGAAGTTTCAGTTGACTAAAACTGACACAGTTCAATTTTTAAACATATTCAAATGGATGGCCTCGTTGATAATGTAATACTTTCAACAAATTTTGTAACATTTTCAAGGAAATATTTAACGCAAAATATTCAATGACATACCTGGTGATTTGGTGGCTTCCCTGTGAATATCATCATTAACGAACTGCTCCTTCTTTGTAGACATTATTTCTAACACTTTCAAATACAGACTCTTTAAATTTAATCTCGTACTCGATATTATTAAAAAATTTTTTTTTTTTAATAATGCATTGTCATCCAGTTCTGAGCCATATGCCCGATTTCAAGTCTCTAGCTCATCAGGAAGTTAGTTTAAAATCAATTGCAAAATTTGCCACCGAACAAACAAACAAACAAACAAACAAACTCACAAACACACAAACAAGAAAGCGAGCTAATAAAAACGTGGTAAAAAGGCACGATTACGATAACCGATTCCGAAGATTCCTGAAATCATTTTAAGAAAAAAAAATCTCCCCTTAAAAAATATAAGTTGTGCTAAAGACCGGTCATGTGACCGGTCGCGGTAGGAATAGGTATACGTGAAGTGTCGGTAGGAATAGTGTTAAATAAAAGAAAAAACGTTTTAATATACCTTGCAAATTCTGAGAAAGTATATAGATTTTATTCATTTCATTATTTATTGATTATTTAATACATTGCGAGTAAACGTCCTCAACTAACAGCGTTAAATATTAAATAGGGTAATCAGGACACCTATATGAAAATAATAAAAACGTGGTAAAAGAAGCAATTTTTGGCTGAAAAACATATTGTACGCCAAATGTCTATATAAAGGTTCGACGGAAAATCTCGGAGTAACGATTCTTTCGCTTGGTAAACAAATACTAGTATAATACTTTATAAACACAACACTACCTATAGAACAAAGCTAAACAGCTTCGCTGTGACGTCATCGGTGAGCAGCGCGACGATTTACTCGGAATAGTAGAATTCACTGAAAAAAATAATATACATATTTATTTTGTACGCAATAACTTCACTTAGTTTCTAATAAATATGTAACTACTACTACAAAAATTTAGTCTAACGTTTTACTAATATTCTCGAAGTTTCAGTTGACTAAAACTGACACAGTTCAATTTTTAAACATATTCAAATGGATGGCCTCGTTGATAATGTAATACTTTCAACAAATTTTGTAACATTTTCAAGGAAATATTTAACGCAAAATATTCAATGACATACCTGGTGATTTGGTGGCTTCCTTGTGAAAATCATCATTAACGAACTGCTCCTTTTTTTGTAGACATTTTTCTGACACTTTCAAACACAGACTCTTTAAATTCTAATCTCGTACTCGATATTATTATTACCTATATCATACATGCTCCCCACCGTCAAATGGCTTCCTCTCCTTCTTCTTGCACGTATATTTCAATTGATTTTAAACATTTTGATGAAATTATAGCAGAAAGGTGTAACGGTTCTTTCACTTGGTAAACAAAACAATGGTGTACTACCGATCGTCGCACGGCTACTACTACTAGCTCGCTTTTCATATACTGAGTCGGGCTTCGTCGGGGCAAAGTGGATCCGTGGAGTGGGGACAAGTCGCGCGGCGTGGCGATCGCTGAACGCGATGACGTAGGTTTCGCGGGGAAGTGAAAGGGAAATATTTTTAATTGGCATTTCTCCTAAACGGATAGACTTTTTAAAATTTTTTTTTTTGAATAATGCATTGTCATCCAGTTCTGAGCCATATGCCCGATTTCAAGTCTCTAGCTCATCAGGAAGTTAGTTTAAAATCAATTGCAAAATTTGCCACCGAACAAACAAACAAACAAACAAACAAACTCACAAACACACAATCAAGAAAGCGAGCTAATAAAAACGTGGTAAAAAGTAGAAACCTTATACTAAACCAAAGAATAATTTTTTCCCGTTAGAATATGTCTGAATCTCCAAAAATCAAATACGTAAATCCTATTTACATTCTGTTTGCCCATAATTAAAAATTACGTCTTCTTTGATAATATCTACTATTTGTTAAATCATTCTGTGCGACATGGGTCCATTACTAACTTTGTTGTAATTTATATTTAATTATAAATAACTTAAAATAGTTTGTATACTTAACAAAAAGCAACTAACTGTGACAAGAATTTAATAATTATTCATAATTTATACAACTGTAAACATATTAATTGATAAATATGGAAAAATAGGCGATGTATTTTGTCCAGCTAAAATGCTCATTTAGCACACTATGCGACGTACAGTGTGCTGGAAACCCGTTTTTCGCGGCTAAAAGTCAATTTTTCAAAATTAAAATTTTCAAACAATTTTTTAGGAACAGAGTAAGAACCCCTCAAAGCTTTCTTCTAAAATGGAAACTTTTGCATATGAAACATGTTGATATTTCTGAATATAGTGTATAAAATTTCAACTGCCCTCGTCTGCCCGTTTTAGTTGTACAACGATTTTAATAAATAGTCACCGCGAATTTATATTTTATATATTTTTATAGTTTATGTAGATTTATAAATAATGCATATATGTATAAAATACATTAATACATTAATAATTTTACTTATGTATTTATCTTATTTGTGTTAGTATTGTTACTTATGTTATTGCTGCGGCAGAATAGCACTGTTATCACGATTTTTAAGACATTTTCTACGATCTGCCAAAAAAATGTTTCCAACAAAAGTTGATCAGTATTTACACATCTACAAATTTTGATATACAAAAAGTTAAAAAAGAATTTTTTGTTTACAAAAATGGGAATCACGTCAATTTATTAAATGTTACCATTGTGATTTTATAATATTATTGCTGGTATCGAAACGAAATCAACGACCTAGCATACTACAGTAAATCTTGATAAGTTGCGCGGGCTAGAAACCTGGTAAGTTGCATCGGCCTACTCACTCCACTGCCTGTCAACGCTGTCCCGCGCCGCAGGACGGCGACTATTGTCATCGGCTCGGGTATATCGGTGTGACCACCACTACATTGACTCAATGAATCGAATTTTCAAACTTCTTAATAATCATTATTTTCGTTGGGACTTTTTGAAAACGTATTTCTGGCATCTTTCTGAGTAAAACAAGACCAAACACGATATAGTTTCAATTGTAATTTAGTGGTGTAATCGACGAAGAAAGTTTCGGTCGCAATGTGCGTAGCCGTCGCCGACACCGTTGCTCTATTGTAGTCTCGCTCGGCGCGATCGGAGCGGTAGACCCAACCATAAATCAGAAAAGCAAGTCTACCTGGTAAGTTGCTCAGTCAGAGAACAGCGTTTTTGCAACTTACCAGGATTTACTGTATTGCTTCCTAAATGTTCGTCAACCTCGAAAATGAAAAAATTAATACTGTTTACCAAGAATTGTAATTAGGCCGAATGCTTAAAGGTAGACTGTTTAGAGATAGTACTTTTCATCAAGAAAATTGCTTCTCTTCTTCGAGGTGCCCTGATGACACCACTTAATATTTCTTATTTTTTTTTTTACGATGAAGTGCACTCTTTTCTGTTATAAAATCAACATCGACACTAAAAATTATTCTTCACAATATGTTAAAAAATAATATTCAATGAAGTAAAAAAATTGGCCAAATTTTTTACATTTGACAACGAATATCTAGGAAGTCCCAACGAGTCCCGTTTTGTAACAAATTGGATCATTTTCAGCATACTTTCCCGAATATAATTATGTAAGAAACATGTCCCCCCTCGTCCCACTTTGCAAATTATCATTGTTCAAGGCTGTCAATGTTACTTCGTGACGAGTTTCGCTTGCGTAAACGGGCTCGTATGACTGATCAAATGTCTTCCAAATATGAACATTATAAGAAATAAATAGAGTAAAGATATATGTAAATTAACTTCGATAGTCACTTTTATTTCAAAAAAATATGTGTGTGATAGTTTCTTAGCGTTCTCGCTACATTTATTTCTATCGTTAAAACCTTGTGCAGCGTTCGAAAACTCTTCTTGTTCAAATAGAACCACAAAAATAACGGGATTATCAAGGAATATGAAATTTGAATATATTGAGGACAGAGTTGGGCAGTAATTGATTACATGAGTAATTAATTACATCTGCAATTATATGAGCAAAAGTGGACTACAATTTTAAACAATTTAGAGCAAAAAATACAAGAAAAATGTCAAGATTATGCCCGAATAAGGCTATATTTTGTAGATTATTATTAACATCTGACCCGTACATGTAACGATTAAGATTAACATGTAAGAGAAAACCTAAAGAACTGAATCCTGAGGCAGTAGAGTTATTAATTAACTAAGTCAATCGATCATCATAGATCATCACGAAAGACAAATTATGGTATGTTTATTTTATTAGCTTACTTTTTTGATTTGTAGTAACATTGACTGATAATGTTAGTGCTATTTTATTCGCAATATGTATTTGAAATATATCTTTTTTTACACAGGAAAGTATTCGTTTGTGTGTTAAATATTAACACCAATACTAAAAATTATTGTTCACAAAAAGTATAAAAAAGGTTGGAAAAACTATATTTGAACAATTCATTTTTCAATAAAAAATATCAATGAAAAGTTAGTATAAATTATTGTTTAACAAATGCAAAAATATTGAATTACACATAGTTAAAAATGATTATTTTTTAAATATTTTTAGTTAAAATTTCATTGCAATATCTCTGCTGGTTCAAAAGTTATAACAAAATGACACCAACTTTTTCGATCCGGACCACTGTGCGACGGTGCGCTAGAGGGGCACTCAGCAGCTGAGGTGGGGGAACGGCCCACTGGTACAGTGGGGGGGAAGGCACGGGGTCCCACGAACGCACCATCGCCACCGCTGGTTTACTCCTCAATTCTCGTTCATTTAGCTCGGTCGTGTGACAGGTTCGCTCGTGACGGTCGCGACTTGGTTCTGTAGTGACAGTTGTGATTGCCGAGTGGAGTCTGCGACTACTGCGATTACGTGAGCTACCTGGATTACCTGAGGTATTTAAAGTACGTGGACTGCGTGGAAAGAAGGAAGGCATTTGCGTGAGTATTTATATTATTTGCTAGATTCACTCTTGCTCTAATGGCTCCCGTAATTTTGAAATCGTCCATTTCGCGTAAATCGTATCGAAAATTAAGTACTAGTCAGAAACGCCGTATTTCAAACGAGATAAGGGAACATTTAAATTACTCGCGTAATAGAACAATAGCCCCCGCGAATGTTTGCACTGTGCAGGAGATCTTCACAACCTCCTCTTCGTCAACTCAGAATTTTCAAGACATGCCCAGCACGTCTTCTTGTCCAATTCGGTCGTGCGATGACACAGCCCAGAACTCTGCTGGCGCTGTCCGAGAAGAATCCTTTCGCGAACGTTTAGCCTCCTATTTTGTAGACAATAATATATCACAAACCCAGAGTAATAACTTTCTAAGCCTTCTGCGTACACATTCTTGTTTTCTCAATTTACCCAATGATGTGAGGACACTTGTCGGCACACCACGCGAAAGGGCCATCACGTCTGTCGTGTCACCAGGCCATTACATTCATTTCAACGTAGAATCTAAATTAGTTCAGTATTTAGTTAAATCTGTCGAGACCATTCCCGAACGGTTACTAGTAGATTTCCATATAGATGGCTGCACGTTGGACAAATCCGACACGATCCAACTGTGGCCAATTCAAATTAGAATCACTAATATTAAAAACAGTAGGCCAATTATAGTTGGTATATATAAAGGCGAACACAAGCCCGCGGACCCAATTGATTATTTACAAAAATTTGTGGCCGACATCGACTCGATCATGTCGAATGGAGGGATTCTTTTAGAAAATCGGAAAATCCCCGTAGAGTTGCGTTGTTTTATTGCAGATGCACCGGCGCGAGCATTGATCTTAAATCACAAAGCTCACACATCCCAACAACCATGCTCGAAGTGTAAAGTCTGTGGCATACGTGTACAAAATCGCATGGTTTTTTCTGTGGTTGATCATGCCCCCCGAAGCGATGTAGAATATTCAGCAGTAACATATAACGATCACCACAAAGAAGGCCACAGCCCATTAGCTTCATTATCCATGGGAATGGTTTCGCAGGTACCGTTTGAATATATGCACCTAGTATTACTAGGTGTCGTGAGAAAATTGTGCTTCGCCTAGGTGAGTGGGAATTATTGTAAATCTGTAAAATTACCCGCTTCGAAAATCAACACAATCTCCGAACGCTTGATGTTAATCCGTAGATATTGTCCAACCGATTTTGCTCGTCGGCCGCGACCTCTTACTCATTTCACAAAATTCAAAGCGACGGAATTTCGGCAGTTCCTTTTATACACGGGCCCCATTGTAATGCGTGAAATACTAGATAACAGCGTATACATCCACTTCTTACTCCTGCACAGTGCGATTCGCATTTTCACTTCACCGACCATGCTCAAATCTCATTTTCGGTTTGCTCAAGTAGCATTGCAACAGTTTGTTCGCTCTTGCGAACACCATTACGGCCCGACTTTCAATTCATATAATATTCATGGCCTTCTGCACTTGGCGGATGACGTCAGCCGATTCGGCACACTAGATTCATTTTCCGCTTTCGCGTATGAAAGCAACATGTCGTTTTTTAAATCAAATTTCAGGAAGCCCGGGCTACCTTTGGCCAAATTTAAAAATAGAATAGCCGAAATAGAAAGGCATGGTAGCAGTGAGGAAGTTGGTGATTCTTCCAACACTGTCCATGCTTCTATGAGGTTTGTAAACAGTACTGGCGCGATTTCATTTAAAAAAATTACATATAACAATTTACTCCTTTCCATATACGATAGAGACAATTGTTGCATTTGTTACGCGCCTACCGCGTAACGTCGAGCGCTACTACGCTCTTGCGCTACGGGTGGATTCCATAGGCGGAACGAAATAAATATTATAGGAATTCTTACACAACACAACCGATTGGAAAAGGTTTCGAATCCCTTGAAATTGAACAACGCACTTTAGAGTATATAACAGTAAAGGAAACAAATATATTTTCTGTTTTGATGTAAACACAATAATCAATCGTTACAAATAAAAGAAAAGCAATGCCCAGCGGCTTGAATAACACGTGCTCTAATGGTTCGCGCTATGATGGGTAAATGTATCCCACATAATTACATATATGTATATTATCAAAGATAATCGTTTTATATTAACAGGAAAATATCCAACTAGGGAGATCCCACAGTTCAAAATGAACTATTGAATATCTTTCTGCCGCAATAACGGTATTACATACATTATCGAAAGATGGTTGAGAAGAGTGTAACAGAAAACAACTTACCCTAGAGAACTATTCTCTATACTGTACAAATAGATATATATATATATGTTCGTGTACTAGTAACGACACACTATCGATCCCTTTTTAATTTCGATTTAGCTTTCGCCAATCTGGATATCTGGAAAAGAGGAAAAGAACGCACACGCACGATTATACTACAGTAGCAATGGCGTAAAGATGGCGATAATATTCGTGATGCGAACGCGGACAAGGTATTTATACTAGGTCGCGACAAAACTCGAAAGAGATAAGAATCAAAATTCTGATAATGAAAACGAAAACGATGAAAGTTAACGAAAGGCCGACTCCTTTGTCTAAATACATTAATGTACGACAACTCCCGGTCTATTAGCCTTACGGACTACTGCGACACGCACCTCGCGATTATACGTCGAAGAGTGATCGCGATTTGCGATTTTTCGGCAGAGGTGGTAGCCGTCTCGAGAGCCGTCCCCGCTACGCGGTGCGCTCGGACCAATCAGATATGCGAATTTGGTGCGCGACGATGTTCTCCTTATCGTGCTATGTGCTCTCCTTTTCTCTCATTACATTCTATGGTTTTTACCATGTAGGTATCCGCCTCGCGCGTCGCGACTTTGCTACGTCCTTATTTACAGGCTACGCGTTAGTTTACGGTTGCCAAGGAAAGTACAATTCCTGTACGATGTACGGTACGTATAGCTAGGGCGACCCCACAACGTTAAACGTTGCTATCTCGCTCCGCACAACAACATTTGAACGGAACTTGTCCTTTCCTTGATGACTAGTATATATGGTTTTTATATACATGGATATTGACTGGCGTGTCTTCATGGTTCTTAACAATACCTGATACTGACTTTTAAATTACCGATTTCCCGTGATTTGGGACGATGTTGATTTCAAGGAGAGTATGCGTTAACTATGTATACATCATTCGCGTTGCTAAAAGAACTAATATTTAACACATCAAGGACCGTGCTGCGATTGATTAGGGAGTTCCCACAATGCTAACGCATTATCAAGCCACAGCACAGCCGACGGAAAGGGCAAAATTATATATATTTGTTCGGAACGTAACAGTCCTCCCTCCTTAAAATCATCGTCGTCCCCGACGATTCATAACGGCGGTAATGCGTTTGGATTGTCACGATCTCTCGCCTAATTACAGGATCGATTAAGATAACAGTGGTTTGTATCGGCGGTCATATACAATGTGGAGAAACGGATTCGGATTAGGCCCCGTTATTTGGTTCGCAGCCGTGCCACCTATATATATTTTTAACTCGTGCGCTCTGTGTGTGTTTCGAGTCACCGTGACTGCGCATACCAGCACCGGACATCCTACATTTTGGCATCCCTCAGCATCTATTAGTTTTAAGTGAGGACAGTTCCTTATTGCGCCACATATAGCCTCGTCCTCTATACCTTGGTCTTCCCTGCAGTGGATTTCTTGTATTGAGTGCAAGAGATTGAATACACCTCCTTCTAATGCTGGGTACATGTTGTTTATTTTCAGTATTTTAAGACTGTTTAGGTCTCCTATCGGTTCCAATGCGTATTCGTTCCTTATGTTTGTGCATCCGCTTAAGTCCAGCTGCTGAATCAGTGGCATGTTTTTGCTTATTTGCCTAACTGTCTCTTCACACACCCATCCGCAGAACGTTAAGCTTAACTCGGTCAGCTGACTGTACTTCTGGAATATTGGCAATGTCTCATTTACTGGTCCTAGATCCAGCTCGGCATAGTTCCCCAATTCCATCTCCATTTCCATCTCATCCCCCTGTTCAGGTTGTGTTTCGGTGAATGAGCAGAATTGGATTTTCAGCGTCTTCAACGTCTGGTGTAATCTGGTGTTTGTCGACAAAGCCTTTAGCAAAGAGGTGTCCGGCAGATGGTGTAGGAGACTTATCTCCAGGTGCGATAAATCCTGCTGAGCCTCGATTGTCCCAGAGAGATAGGCAGACTTTAACCTTTCACACCGTATGAGGGTTAACTGTTTTAAATTGGTGTTTAGATTGACTAATGATTTTCCGCTTAGTATCGTATCGGTGGCCTTGAAGGATTGTAGGTTCGCTGCCCTCTCCAATACTTGTGCCAAAATTGTTTCTATGTCCCCCTGACAGTGTCCTACGCCTAAGTTTTCTACTTTCGCTGCTATGTCAATGAGGTTTCTTATTGCCGATGGGCGAACGGTGGCGGCTGTTAAGTCTATGTTTCTTAACTTGGGACAGCTCTTAGTTACAATGCCTAAGATTTGGGGTCGCAATAATTTTGATAGTGCTTCGTCAGTTATTTTGACCGTGTCAATGTTATCCCCGGTTCTCTGAATTAGCCAGTAAAATGCCTCTGTTGTGACAATTTTCCCATTCCAACCGTCCGGCCATCGCCAATCGGTCAAATCAAGGCTTCTGATGTTAATGAATGATGCCTGAGCCCCCCTCCTCCATCTTCTCGACACTAATTCCAGTCTAGCTCGGTCGCTGAAAGACAGGTAGCTCGCGATCTTTGCCATGCATTCTTCAGGCAGAGGTGACCCGTCGGTTATTAATCCTGGGAATGGATTAACATTTGGTCGTGGTGTTATTAATCTGTCCTCATGCCAGGAGTCCGCTTGCAGGATTCTTAACTTCCGTTTGTGGACAATGAATGTCCTACTCATAATATCCCTAGCCTGTTCCGACGTTGTGCATGTCAGAAAGGCCTGATTTCCTGTCGGCTTCTGCAAAACAACGGCGTGCTCTACCCCATAGGGGCTGAAGACCTTTAATATCTCCTTCTTCTTTGTGTAGCGGGCTAGGCGGGTGACAAGGAGCCTTCGTCCTCTGATGGAGTTACCGGGCCTTTTCCAACTTCCTTCTCCTTCCATTATCAATAATTTGTCCCCTGACAATAGTAATTTTGCGTATAAGTATATGACAAACAAACATTGTATAACATTACAGTGAAAATGACGTTTGGTTGATTAGAATGACGCAATTAATATTTGCAATTTTTAGGTTGAAGTATTCTGCGTTATCTCCCCCCCCCAGCTTCGCCTTTTTCCATAATGCTTGCTGTTTGTGGCACCGTACAGATGGTAAGTCTCGCAAGGTTGAAAGGAACCACGTCGTATTCCTCCCCTTGATATGCAAGAGCATGTACACAGTCAGAGGACTCATTCGCTTAGCAACATTCGGTGGTGTTCAAAGATACAATATTAATTTGTGGTTCTGTAATTTAAAAGTGTCTCAATTTATCGCTAACTATTGCTAAAGCTATACGCCAGTTGACTCTTCGAGGTATAATGGAGAGTCTGTTTTGTAATACTGTATTAGTAGCGTTGATAATGCGTGAGTGCCCCTCTCCTTTTTTATTTTTAGGATAGTTTTACTTTATCTACATGTTTTGTAAATTGTTTTCCGTTTTCATCTTCCAATATGATATTATTTTTCTCTAAAATTCCGACTATTTTGTAAGGTCCTCGATAACGCTTGCCAAATTTTCCTACCTTTGGCTCGATTAGGATGTGTACCATGTCCCCTACTTTGCCATGAAATGGTCGCGTTTTCCTATCATAATAATTTTTAGATTTTTCCTTAGCCTGATTTAGGTTTTGTGCCGTTATTGTTTGCATTTCCGTCAAGCGGGTGATTAGGTCAGTTAGGTAATCATTATACGTAGGTAGTTTCTCATCGCTAGGGAATGAACTTGGACAACGTGCAACTCTACCAAATATTAGTTCGAAAGGTGTGAAATTCGTTGCCTCGTGGACAGAAGTATTATAGGAAAACATTGCAAAAGGTACTAGGCGATCCCAATCATCAAAATTATCTACATAGTGACTAATATACTCTGTTAAAACTATGTGGCTTCTTTCTAACGATCCATTTGTCTGGGGTCTATAACCTGATGTTGTGACATGCTGGATTTTGAAAATTTTTGTCAATTTTTGAATCACTTTATTAAGAAAGCTTGTACCGCGGTCTGTTAATATTGCTTGCGGGGTACCGTATTGGAGTATCAGATGAGTTGCTAAAGCATGTGCTATTGTTCCAGATTTTATGTTCGGAACCGGCACTGCTATACAATATTTCGTTAAATTGTCTTGCATAGTAAGTATGTGCCTATTTCCATTTGGAGTAACCGGTAATGGTCCTACTGTGTCTAGTGATACCTTCCCAAATGACTCTAATGGTGTATCCGTTATTATCATTGGTTCTCGTGTTTTTGCACGTACTAGTTTTTGGTTCTGACAACTATTGCATGATCTAATGAAGTTTCTGATATCATCCCGCAAATTTGGCCAGTAAAATCTCTCGCGGATTCTTCGATATGTTTTAGTGACACCTTTATGTCCACCGATCAAACTTTCATGTAGTTCCTTGATAATTTGTTGCTGTAATTCTTTAGGCGGTATTTGAACGTTTCCTTGACAAAGTGTTATTTTAATATTGCTATCCGCGAATATATGCGTTAACGTTTGTTCTAATGTACCTTGCGGGAGTTTGTCCGTGAAATCACCGACTTGAGATATTCTGATTGAATCTATCTTTGAGTTTAGAAGAATCCGTTTTAAATTGTGTAATCCGGTTTTTAAATTTTCTATTGTTAATTGATCAAAGTAATTCTTTTTTATAACTACGCTAAAGTTCATTGACTTCCCCCGTTTTGTTATCAGCACCTGTCCCAACTTTGGGTCAGTTTCCTTCAACATTTCTGTGTCTATGATGCCGATGTCAGAAAGTAGTTTGTTAATGGGTGTTACCAGTTTGCATTCTGAGGAAATGAAATGTACATAGTTTGCATGATGATATGTTAAATTTTCCCTGGAGTAGGTTATTATTTTCTGTTCGTTGTATCGTGGATAACTAATATCGGGAGGTATGCTTTCTTTAACCTGTATATATGGGGGTGATGAATTTCCTGTATCTGAAGGTTCTGTATGTTCTCCTCCCTCCTTAGATTTTTGCACGGGGCTTCTGTTTAGAATCGGTGTAGAATTTACAAAATTACGTTGTTGCCTACTGTTGGTGTTACTAATTTGATTTGCTAAGTGTTCCAATCTGCTTTGTAGGTTTTGTTCCTCTGTGTCTGATTCTATTTCCCCGAGAATTTGAGTTTGTTCTAGTGTTGCGTCTTCGTCGGATGATATATCGGTCTCTTTTCTTCGACTTTGATTTGGAGTTTCAAAGATCTCGTCCTCGCTGTTACTATCGCTATCCTGGACTTCTGAGAGTTCAACTGCTATGTTTTCGTCTGTTAATGGCGTTTGTTCCTTTTGTATTTCCTCGCTCGTAGCGGGTGCACCCTTCGTTTCTGAGATTTTAGGGTTTCCCACCATTCGTGTTTCAGAATGAAATCCCAGACCGGGCAGTACGCTCCTGCGACCACGAAAGATTGGAATATCTGATAACTCGTCGTCTGAACTGTCACTAGCGTCGGAAGATTCCTTTGGTTCTGGTTGTACTTTTGATCTAGTTCGCGTCGCTATAGACTCAGGATCTACGGTTCCTAAGCGGTTCTTGTTAGTTTTTGAACCTAGTGGTCTTCCACGAGCTCGTTTTTCAGGTGTTGGCTGTCCTGAAAGTGGCAATACCTGTTGTGCGTTGGGCAGTCCATCGTTTTCTTCATCAGATGAGGATGATAGTGAGAAATCATCAGAAGAATTAATTTCGTTCACTATGACTGGATTGCGTGACAGTGCATCCGCGTTAGTGTTTAGTTTCCCTGATTTATGAACGAAATCGTAATCGTAGTCTCTTAATTTGAGTCTCCATCGTATTAATCTCTGGCCCGGATCTTTTATTGAATTTATCCAACGGAGTGGTTCATGATCACTGATTAACGTAAATTTACGGCCATAGAGGTAAGGTCGGAAATGTAATACTGCGTATAAAACTGCTAGACATTCTTTTTCCGTAGTAAAATAATTTTGTTCGGTTTTTGTTAAGGTTCTAGACAAGTAAGCTACTGGTAGGTCGTGCCCGTTAACTTTTTGACTGAGAATGGCACCTATTGCGTTATCTGAAGCATCGGTTGTTAATGAAAAAGGTTTATTGAATTTTGGATATTGTAATATTGGACTATGACATAAGGCTTTGCGTAGTTCTTTGAAACTTTCTTTTTGTTGTTTACCCCACACAAATTTTGCGTTTTTCTTTAACAATTCTGTAAGGGGTTTAGCTTTTGCGGCAAAATTTTTTATAAAACGTCTATAATATCCTGCTAGACCTAAAAATTGTTTGATGTTCTTCGGGTTTTTTGGACGTGGAAAATGCTTGACAGCTATTATCTTTTTGGGATCTGGTTTTAAGCCCTTTTTGCTAATGACATGACCCAAATAACCCACTTCCGTTTTCAAAAACTCGCATTTATCTGGTTGTAATGTTAAGTTTGCATCGGCCAAGCGTGAGAATAACCGTCTGATTTTCTTCTCGTGTTCCTCTAAATTCTTAGCATAAACTACGATATCATCAAGGTACACGAAAACTTCTACCCCTTGTAAGCCACGCAATAATTGATCCATTAACCTCTGAAAGGTTGCAGGTGCATTTTTAAGGCCCTCGGGCATGCGGACGTATTCGTAGTGCCCGTTAGGTGTTGTGAACGCAGTTTTAGGTTGATCACTCTTTGCCATTTCTATTTGTTGAAACCCGCTAGCTAAGTCGAATGTCGAGAAATATTGTGCCTCTCCTAGATGATCTAATATTTCCGAAATATTTGGTAAAGGATATGCATCCCCTATGGTTTTCTCATTTAATTTGCGAAAATCTACTACCATTCGCCACCTAGGGTTTCCTTTAGAGTCTGGTTTCTTTGGCACTATCCATAGTGGTGAATTGTACGGAGATTTAGATGGTTTTATTATTCCATCTGCTAATTTACATGCGATTTGTCTGTCTATTTCTTGTTTATGTACTAAAGGGAATCTATACTGTCGTGTGTTAATCGGAATGTTATCTGATGTTGGTATTTGGTGTTTAATATATGAAGTTGCTTGTAATTTATCCGTAGGTAAATGAAATATTTCCGGAAATTCTTCTACGAGATCAATTACATGTTCTTTTTCTTCTGAATTTAAATGATCGAGACGGAGTCTTTTAATTATTTCCGATACTCTGTCTATTGGTTCGGGCATTTCACTTTCTGATGGTGAGTCTGAATCAAAATATTCTTGTTCCTCCGGAAAATTATGGAGTTCGAACGGAATCAATTCCTGTGGTTGTATTTTTAATTCTACGTCCCTGTCTAAGGTGTTAATGGCAAGGACATGGCACACACCGTCATCGTTTACCGATACGGCAGCTTCGCCGATATATAAGCCTTCAGTGTGGTTAATTCTAGGTAAATATCCCTCTTTTAGCTCGTTATTTGTTACGTCTATCGCAATGGGTTGTCGACTGCGAGCTTTTATTGACAATATGCGTGATTTTAAATTTCGGCGTTTTGGATTTTGCTCTAACGAGATTCCATCAATAAATCTGAAAGGTCTTATAGGATCGCTACGAGTAACTAATGTATTATGCGCAAAAGATATTTCGGCTTGTTCCTGTCTAAGATATTCTTGACCCAATATACCATTACTCTTTAGTGGAAATGTGCTATGTACTACATGGAATTTAATGGATCTGTTTTGCAAATTTAATATTACTGTTCCTATTGTTTTTAATTTTTCGGTGGTGATGCCTGATATTATTACCGCTTCATCTATTGAAACTTTCAAGTTCTCTTGTAATGAGTTTAATTTTATGATATTTATTTCCGCGCCAGTGTCTACTAAAAAATGTGCTTCGCCCGTACGAAAATCAGATGAGGTCATTTTTACTATGGGCGAATCCCGTTTGACTTCTAATGACAATAGTTGTTTTTCTGCTCTATTGATTTGACCGTCTGTTGACGCTGTGACTCCCAAGGACTCCCCGTCGCGTCTACACGATGAGTCGGTTGCGAGTTTAAATGATCTGCGTGTCCTGATTTGAATTGAGCTGAATTTTCCGGTTTAAATCGAACTGAATATGGAGATGGAGAACGTGTTCTAGAGGTCGACGGTTGTTCTTGAACGTATCTTGTGTTCTGAGGTGAATAAGATCTATATTTTGGATTACGCCCGTCGTCGTTATAAAATCTTTGACTATCCCCTCGACTGTATCTATAGTTGCTTTGATTTGAAGAGCAGCATGGTGGTACATTACAAGTGCAAGAACAACGCTGAATGACAGGTCTCGAATTTTGAAAATGTCCCTGATTATAGGAATCCGAATATCTATATGCACCGTTTGGACTTGATGATCTAAGTCGACTATCCTGGTAAACTGGGTAATTAGGATATTCACGATAATTATTACTTTTATAGTTTTCTCGCGAAGAATAATGTTCTGGATTCTGTGATAATCTACGGTGATCGTCAGATGGTATGAGTCCCGCGTCCATTTGATCTTCTACTTTCAGTGCCAGTTCTAATGCATCCTCTAACGTTTTTGGATCTCTTACAGCTACTGCTTTTGCTAATTCATCTGGCAAACCTCTAATAAATGAATTCAAAGCTGTTGATTTTGTATATACCACTATACTATCTGAATCTTTCACGTATTTATCTTTTATATAATTATGGAATTTCCCTAATAATATCTTTAAGCGATCATAAAACCCATGGACAGTTTCGTTCCGATTCATACGGATTTTTGCAATTTCGCGTTGATAGTATTCGTGAGATTTCTGCTGAGCAAAACGCCTTTTCAAATGTTTAATTAGTTCATCTATTGATTTAAATTTCATGTCGTAAATACAATCGCGAGCTTCACCTCTTAATTTTAAAATAACTGCCCTGATGAACATTTTCTCACACGTCTCCGGTAGACAAGATGCAGCATTTTGTATATCAATTAAGAAATCAGTTAAAGTTATATTATTCCCATCAAAATATGGCAAAACCGCTATTGCTTGTTGAATTGCAAATGTCTCAGCCATTGCGTTAGACGTAGCATCACTGAAATAATTGGGTGATCGCGCGCTCAAAGCAGCGTCTTGCTTAGAAGTAGACATTTTATACAAATATAATCAACCAAACAATATTAAAAATGATAACGATAATAAAATAGAACAACAAAATATTACCAATAATACGGCGAAAAGTATTCAATAGCAAACGATATCGAAGGTCTTGTAATCGTCGCAATATGTCTATAGCAAAATGTAAAAAAAAATTTTTTTAGATTGAACCATGCGAGTATATAAAACAAAACAAAATTTCCTTTTCGTTTATGAGTATTTTCTGCAATCAATTCAGTTGCATATGAATTCCTTTTACTCTAATACTGTATAAGAATAGAAAGGAAAGAAAGAGAAAGAAAAAAAAATTATTGGGATAATTTAGGAAGATATTTGGGAAAAGGTTCAATTAAATTTTTCAAAAGGAATCCACATATGAGAAATCCCACTTCTGACACCAATTTCTGTTACGCGCCTACCGCGTAACGTCGAGCGCTACTACGCTCTTGCGCTACGGGTGGATTCCATAGGCGGAACGAAATAAATATTATAGGAATTCTTACACAACACAACCGATTGGAAAAGGTTTCGAATCCCTTGAAATTGAACAACGCACTTTAGAGTATATAACAGTAAAGGAAACAAATATATTTTCTGTTTTGATGTAAACACAATAATCAATCGTTACAAATAAAAGAAAAGAAATGCCCAGCGGCTTGAATAACACGTGCTCTAATGGTTCGCGCTATGATGGGTAAATGTATCCCACATAATTACATATATGTATATTATCAAAGATAATCGTTTTATATTAACAGGAAAATATCCAACTAGGGAGATCCCACAGTTCAAAATGAACTATTGAATATCTTTCTGCCGCAATAACGGTATTACATACATTATCGAAAGATGGTTGAGAAGAGTGTAACAGAAAACAACTTACCCTAGAGAACTATTCTCTATACTGTACAAATAGATATATATATATATGTTCGTGTACTAGTAACGACACACTATCGATCCCTTTTTAATTTCGATTTAGCTTTCGCCAATCTGGATATCTGGAAAAGAGGAAAAGAACGCACACGCACGATTATACTACAGTAGCAATGGCGTAAAGATGGCGATAATATTCGTGATGCGAACGCGGACAAGGTATTTATACTAGGTCGCGACAAAACTCGAAAGAGATAAGAATCAAAATTCTGATAATGAAAACGAAAACGATGAAAGTTAACGAAAGGCCGACTCCTTTGTCTAAATACATTAATGTACGACAACTCCCGGTCTATTAGCCTTACGGACTACTGCGACACGCACCTCGCGATTATACGTCGAAGAGTGATCGCGATTTGCGATTTTTCGGCAGAGGTGGTAGCCGTCTCGAGAGCCGTCCCCGCTACGCGGTGCGCTCGGACCAATCAGATATGCGAATTTGGTGCGCGACGATGTTCTCCTTATCGTGCTATGTGCTCTCCTTTTCTCTCATTACATTCTATGGTTTTTACCATGTAGGTATCCGCCTCGCGCGTCGCGACTTTGCTACGTCCTTATTTACAGGCTACGCGTTAGTTTACGGTTGCCAAGGAAAGTACAATTCCTGTACGATGTACGGTACGTATAGCTAGGGCGACCCCACAACGTTAAACGTTGCTATCTCGCTCCGCACAACAACATTTGAACGGAACTTGTCCTTTCCTTGATGACTAGTATATATGGTTTTTATATACATGGATATTGACTGGCGTGTCTTCATGGTTCTTAACAATACCTGATACTGACTTTTAAATTACCGATTTCCCGTGATTTGGGACGATGTTGATTTCAAGGAGAGTATGCGTTAACTATGTATACATCATTCGCGTTGCTAAAAGAACTAATATTTAACACATCAAGGACCGTGCTGCGATTGATTAGGGAGTTCCCACAATGCTAACGCATTATCAAGCCACAGCACAGCCGACGGAAAGGGCAAAATTATATATATTTGTTCGGAACGTAACACATTTTACGCGACGGTTCGATTTGTATTTTAATAACAATTTCCCCCTACAATAATACATTTAGATTCGGTGTGAAGCGGTTTCACAGCGTTGATGAATTTTATAATTTACATATCAGCTCGAAAAGTTTAGAAATTTTTAAATGTGCTACCTTTAGCACAGAATTGGACGAAATCAAGTTGGAAGACGTCAGAGCAAAGTGCTATCGCATGCCGTTGATCAGTGCGAGTAAGAACTACGATAGCCCATTGGAAATCACCGAATGGGTTGTCGCAGTTCTTTCTCACGCTGAAGAGACGTAATTTTTTTAATAGGTACGATCGCACTTACGTCCTTCTTTTCCTGCAACCATAATGTATCATAGTGGAATAGGCCTACTGGGGATACCACTTTAAAAAAACGCATTAACAATAGTACCTCCGGGGTAATGTGGAAACCTATTGAATTTTAATCGATTCTCGAAGGACGAGGAGCAGATCGATGCCACGCAACCAAAAGGAAGAGACGCATATTGAATTTCTGGTATGGTAAGTATGTCAAATTATGCCATTGTAATTGTTTGAAGTATTATACATTGATTATGTTTCTCGTATTTTTCAGGTATCCTGGTTTCGCCAATTCCGGTACAATAGAAGGACGAGGAGCAAATCGATGCCACGCAACCAAGGAAGAGACGCATATTGAATTTCTGGTATGGTAAGTATGTCAAATTATGGCATTCTAGTTGTTTGATGTATTGTATATTGAATGTATTGTATATTGATTATGTTACTCATATTTTTCAGGCGTCCTGGTTTCGCCAAATCCTGCTCAATGGGGAAGGACGAGGAGCAGATCGATGCCACGCAACCAGGGAAGCGGATGCAACATTGTCGTATTTAGAAATGATATTTTTAGTACTTTGAAAAGTTTGTAAGCTTCGATTTGAGTGTAAAATGAGATTTATTAATAAAGAACAATGAGTAAATTTTAAATTCTAATATTAATTATATTCTGTTCGTTATTTATATATTATCCTTTCACCAACTCCCTGCGGCGAAACAAAATTAATTTAATACTAAGTTGAGTAATTATAATTCAAAATTGTTTCATTTTATTCACTCGTAATATGTATTTCGACAAAATTTATTAAATATGAGTATTTTAAATTTATAGCTTCTTTTCCCTTCTACGACACTTTTTTAAAATTTCATTTTGTTTATTAGTATTTCGATTTCTGTTCTTGCATGCGCGAATTTAAAAATCTTCAATATTAATGTAAAGAACTATTACGTTTGTCGGTAAAAAGGGAGTATGCTACGCATTTGCACTGTAGAAATTCATGTTATCGACATCTGCCACGATAGTGTGGCCTGCCCTGTATTCTGTATAACGGGGATCGCGACATTAGTGCTGCCCTCTTGCGGAGGTAGATTCCTTTTTCCAGGATTGAAAGGGCGCGGGATTCGAGTTCTCGTTTCTCGATAATACAAAAATTTGATTTTTCAGTAGTCAATAACGCTAGAGGAAAGATTGATCTAGGCCGCGATCAACCTCGAAAGTCCCATTTTTGCGTTTACGAGTCGTAATTTACATCATTTGGAAGCATACAACTGCGCATGTAGCTATTTCTTCATGACATATGTGCTACCGAATAATGCAAATTACACCTAGTATACGAAAAAAATATTACTTTTTAGGACGATTGCTGCCTAGATTGATCTTTTATCTGGCGTTTTCGACTACTGAAAAAACCCGTGTTTGTATTAGGACGAAATGAGAACGCGAATCCCGTACCCTTGCAAATCGGCCCAAAACCGGCCCGGCGGGCAGGCACAGGGCTCGGGAATGTGCGACTGATGTGCTCGCACTGGCGCGCGCACTGAACCGGCCCAAACGAGCCCGCGTGCTATCTGGGTTATTTCTATCTCACAGATACTGTTCTATATTCGCGAGTGTCTGCGCTATTCGATTGTAATTTGACATTTTGTTTGTTTTATTCTTATTCGTGCTACGTCGGTGATTGTATCGTTCTATTTTCAACCTCGCGTATTCTATGTTCTTTTCTAATTTGGAAATGTAATTTATAGTTTATGTGATTTATGTCGTTTATTCAAGAAGTGAAATGCTAGCTGTTTAGACAATTTTTATTTGGTTGTTTGGTAACTTATATATTCTGTGTCTATCTCATTCCTCACTGAGTGAGGGATGAGATAGTTTGTTATTTACGTTAACTGGACAGCTAGTTCTCCCGAAGGGTTTCCGCCCTCATCTTGCGACAAGTTACGACGTTTAATCAATTATTAATTATACGCGTTTACGTGAACTTGTCGCGCGATGATTTTCACAAAATTTCAATTAATTAGCTATTCATTTATTTACTTTACAGGTGTCAAATCATCATCGAGGTCGTCGGAGATGTTCGAGATTGTTGTTTATACGAGTTTAGAGAAGTGAGAACAAGCAGAGTGAGCTGAACGAAGTTCCATCGTACCTCGGCGCCTGTGGGTGACGGACACAGCGATAGAGGTTCGTTTTGTAAAGATTACTTAAGTTATTTTTTCTCGCGGTTGTTACCCCTTTATTCCATACATTCTGAGGAAGGTAACTGTTTATTTTATTTATAATTATTTTAATTTTTCACCCTGCTTTTTCACACTTTTCTCGGACCACCTTTCGCTGCTGTGACCACTTAATTCCGTCAGTTTACTGTTTTCGGTGTCTCGTTTTCGCGGAGATTATTTTTGCTACTTCTGTTTTCGCGGATAAGCTATTTCTGTTTCTCTTCCTAAACTTCTCTTAGTGCAAGAACGCATGGTCCTACCTTTTTTCAGCTATTCCTTGTATATCGTATTCGCGCTCTTCTCCTTCCTTCGGGCCCGTTTGCTCTGCTTTCAATTCTTACGTTCGTTTCACGTTTTCACTAATCACTTCAGTTTGTTGCCACGGTTTTCCACGATTGTTCATATTTATCCGCGATTTTTGCACTTGTTCGCGATCGTGCGTAATCTTAATCGCGATTGTTTTCACTTGTTCGCGTAGATTAATCGCGGTCGTTTGCAATTGTTCGCGAAAGTACGTACATTAATCGCGATTGTTCTCACTTGTTCGCTAAAGTACGTAAATTAATCGCGGTCGTTTGCAATTGTTCGCGGACGTACATAAATTAATCGCGATTGTTTGCAATTGTTCGCGAAAGTACGTGAATTAATCGCGGTCGTTTGTAATTGCTCGCGGTCGTTCGTAATTTGGTCGCGATCCGCACGCGATCTTTTTCCGTCTCGAACTGAGGCTGTTTCTCGGTTTCTACCCTTGCGTCGAATCTTGGTTTCGCGTTTCCTTCTATTTCCGCGGGTGGGGAGAGGACCGCCCTCGGAAGTTTGGGGCTCTCGCGTATATTTTCATGTTGGGTCCCGCCCTAGAAGAGATCGCGTGTTCATCGTCGTCTGGCTTTTCCTTTCGAGGAATTTCGATCTCAATTGGCCATGCTTGACGTCGAGGCGCAACACGTGTTGATTTTTTCAACGACGTGTTTCGCCTCGCTTGTCTCTCAATTTTTGCTGGCCCGTTTACCTAAGCCGTCTCGTGCCGATGAACAATGATCCCTTTTTTTCTGGCCTGCGTTTACCCTACGTTCGACTATATCTCTAATTTCGTTTTTACAGGGGACCCTACTTTTTCCTGCATTTTGTCATTCCTCTATTCTGTTTACATTTGTAAATGCTGCATTTTGTCCTCTGATTTTCGCGTTTATTGTTGTTGTCGTTTGTCGGACTTCCCGTTTGTTAACCGTTCTCTGTCCTTTCTTTACTGCTTTCGGACTTTTCAGTTTATCGTCTGCGCGTCTCATTTTCGTTTTTCGGTTCGCGTCCCTGTTCGTTCATTTGTCGTTGCCTCTCGATCGCTTAGTATTCGTCTGTGTAACTCTTCGCGTTTTTCTTTTTTTCCTTTTTCGATTAAAATTTATTCTAACCCAACCCTTTCATTGTGCGAGGGTTAGGTTAGTTAAACAAAAACAAAAGTTATTCCGCGCGTTCGATCCCCGGGAATCGGAAGTTTCTTTTTTTGCGGCGTTTCCTGTGGCTCGTCGATCGGTAGTCGAGGCTCGATCGTCGTCGTGGTCTTCGAGACGATCGAAAGTTGCCTCTTCCATTGAAAATTAATTATTTTCGTCGCGTCGGTTCGCATGATCGCATCGTTGTTCGGCGCTTCATGTTCCCCTCGCGGTCGAGCGCGATTCGCCTAGCTTCATTGTTTACAATTCGAACGGTGCACGTGGTCGCTTCGCGCGCGTGTCGCGCCCGTGTCCGTTCGACTTGTATCATTTCGTGACTTCGGTATTTGTTCGTAATTAAATCGCGGTCCTGTTCTATCTCCTGTTATTGAAGTGAAACTTCTTTGCTGAGGGTAACAATTTTCTAAAATAACGGATGTGACGTGTCGACGTTACGGAAGTGGAAAGTGGGGCGCGAAAATTTAAACTGAGAATGAACGGAGAAAAATAATTTCTTACCCCGACGGAATTCGAACCCCGGTCCACCGATTTGGGATAACCAATGATCTTTAGAATGATAGCGAACATTTTGGAATATATCGCAACGAATAAAATGCTCGGTAGTAGGATCAAACGAAAAGGTTAGAAATACATGGTTATATTATGACTACAGACATATAGAGATAGATTGCGCCGTCTTACGGGCGAGTTGAAGTAAAATCAAAAATAAAATAAAAATACTAATGTGTGTTTACCAAAATCTAAGTAGAATCCACGTTTTCAATCAAAATGAATAAATATATTTTCATTTAAAAACAAAATTAGTCGCGCAGAAGAAGCTCAGTGTGGTGTTTACAAAGTATTATTATACTGATGTGTGTTTACCAAAATCTAAGTAGAATCCCACGTTTTCAATTAAACTGAATACATATACAGGGTTATGCAAACGTAACTTTCATGAAAACTTATTTCTTACAAAAAAAAATCAAGTTACATCAGATGTTGGAACTGCGATTCATTTTTCTACGATACAGAGCACCGCTCTTTGTATTACATTTCTCATTGTTGTCATCATTACAGCATCTCTTTTTATGCTATTACATGCATTTGTTATGTGATTCCAAAGTTATTGAACATTATTCATTGTTCTGTCGTGTACAACGGATTGAACATATCTCCAAAGGTAAAAATCCAACGGAGACAGATCCGGAGAACACAGTGGCTAACGAATTGGATTATACGTTCCTGAACGTATGATTCTGAAGTGTATGTGATAAATATAAACATAATATGGGAAGCGACAGTGGTAAACATAAACCGAGACACCCTACTTATGGCGATAACAAAAAGTCTTGTATAAAGAGCGGAGCTCTGTATCGTAGAATATGGATCGCAGTTCTATTATATTATTATTATATTATACTGATGTGTGTTTACCAAAATCTAAGTAGAATCCACGTTTTCAATCAAAATGAATAAATATATTTTCATTTAAAAACAAAATTAGTCGCGCAGAAGAAGCTCAGTGCGGTGTTTACAAAGTATTATTATACTAATGTGTGTTTTTTGTATCGTTCTGGTCTAATTACAAACTAATCGCAATTTTCGTGAATTCTATTATTTGCCTTGAATTTTCAATTTCTGTTATATTATCGTGACTGTTATATTTACTGATTCTATTTTTATTTTTAGATTTATCCTGAAATTTGGAATTTGCTGTTCATCGTCCTGGCAATTTGCGGTTGCTGAACGTGCACGTGTCTAATCACGAGGTTGGTAATTGAATTGATTAATTATTTGACGTTTTCTTGTTTGTACGAGCATTTCCTTGTTTTGGGCGTGCTCGTACAAACAGTTTTCGTTTATTGCGACTAGTTCGTATTTTATTTTATCTTATTTGCTATATTGCTTCTAATTATTGTTGCACATATATTTATCTTTGTTTTCCTTATTCTAGGTAAGGATCTTGTGGCTGCTTATTTGGTGCTTTGTTCATCGGGCTGCCGTTTGTAAATTACCGATTTGTTATTCGTGCAAGTTTTATTCGTTTCTGCTATTCTGCGTCTATTTCGGTTTTGTTCAATTGTTTCCTGACGAGATCAAGTCTTCAATGTGTGTGCAGCTTCCGTGGTTATTCGGTTCGATTGTGTCTGTGAGACTTTGTTTTTAAAAGCTTTATGTTGACAGTGTTAGTTTTGTATTTGTGTTACGGTTATTCTCTTGGTAATCTCAATTACGATATTTGTTCGTGCTAGTTCTAGTGTTACTTTTAATTTGAATAGAGAATGTGAATTTATGGAATAGTGAAATTGCGACCTTTTCGGTCTATAGTCTACTACATTTATTATTTGATGTTTGTAATTTTAATTAGAATCTAACTCGTTTGTCATTTTGTCTCACAGATACTGTTCTAATTCCTCGAGTGTCTGCGCAATTCGATTGTGACTTGACACCTTGCTCGTTGTATTTTGTTTGTGCTGCGTCCTATTTGTGTCATTCTGTTTTCAATTTACATATTTCAAACGTGTACTTTATTGTTTTATGCAGTCAAATGTAACTTATGTACTTATTCGAAAGTGAAATGCTAGCTGTGCGAACGATCTATCTTGGTTTTGTTATTTTGTGTATTCTATCTCATTCCTCACTGGGTGGGGCATGAGATAGTTTATTATTTACGTTAATTGTGCGGCTAGTTCTGTTGATGGGTTCCCGCCCTCATCTTGTGACAAGTTACGACGTTTAATCAGTTATTAATTATACGCGTTTACGTGAACTTGTCGCGCGATGATTTTCACAAAATTTTAGATTAGTTTGTTCATTTATTATTTACTTTGTAGGTGTCAAGTCATCATCGTGGTCATCAGAGATTATTCTAAATGGTTTTCGATATGAGCTGAGAGGAGTGTGAACAAGCAGAGTGGGCTGAGCAGAGAGCCACCATTCGTCACTGCCCATGAGTGATGGATGCATCGATAAAGGTACGTTTTATGAGAATTGTGTAAATTATTTTGTCTTGCAATTGTTATCCCGCATTCTGCACATTCTTAGCAGTGTAACTGTATATTTTGTTTTAAATTATTCTACTTTTTTACCCTGTTTTTTCACACTTTTCTCGAGCCTTTTTGTCGCTTTGAATACTTGATTTCGTCAGTTTGTTTTTTGTCGGTGTTTCGATACGCGCGGAGATTGTTACTTTGTTCTATTGTACTTTCGCGAATATGCTTGCTAAGTTATTTCTTATTTTATTGCTAGATTCGCGTTAATTAAGAGAGCGTATGCTCCTACCTTTGCCGGCTATTCTCTTTTCCGCAATTGTGTCTTCTTCTCTTTCATGTCCGTCTGATCGGTATTCCGTTTTCCGATGACACTATTATTCACTGCGAATTTCCACGGTTGTTCGCGACGGTATGTATGATTGTTCGCGATTGTTCGCGGTTGTTCACTATGTTGCTCGCGATCGTTTATCGTTTTCGTAATCTATATGATTGATCGCGATTCTGTATTGTATTTCTATTTGTAAGTTAGCCGTCGCGATTTCCGTTCGAACCGTGTTCGATCGTCTTCGATTATAACTGAAGCTATTTCCCGATTTCTACCCTTGCGTCATATCTTTGGTTTCACGTTTCTTTCTGTTTTCGCGGGTGGGGAGAGGACCGCCCTCGGAAGTTCTCTAACCTTTTTTTTTTTTTTTTTAATTGGGGGAAATCCGATTAGTGGATAACCATCCCTGCCGCCGAAGGCAAGGATGGCCAATGTCGGGCTCAGTATAATCGTTACCGACTAAACCCCCAATAACCGTCCCTAGACATTTACTGCAGGGACCCAGGATCACGTTGGTACTCAACTGGGCCCCCGCTGTCTTTGATTAGACATCCCCTAGCAACCCTCCTTAACTACAGGACGAGCAGTCGACGGCCAGACTTACTCGTCCACCTTCCCGTGGGCCGCCCGTTGGGAGATCTCGAGTTCGGCTCGAACTCCCCCTGCGAACCCCCGGCGACCTCCGTCCTCAAGCCCTTCTACTGCCGAAACAGTATCAGGTCGAGGAGGAAGGTCGCCGCACGCGTTGAGACGGGCTCCTCGGAAGGATGCATTTCGCACACCCTCGGAACCCGTCTCCCCTCCCGTGAAAGCGCGAGTACCGGTACTCACGCGTTTCACCCCCCCTCCGGCGACATGGGAGCGTCCCCAGTCGTGGGAGGAGGTCCATCCCCTTGTGAGGTCTCCACCTTAAGGGCAGAGCCTCCTAATCCCCCACCTCCATTACCCCCCCGGCGGGTGGGCGAGGCGGATCGGCCGGCGCGGGCGTCACCGTTGGGACCGCCTTCTTTGCGGCCTCTCTCCCCCCCTCTGGCCCTCCTTTCCTCCCGGGCTTAGGCCCAGGTTGAAAGGAGGGGCAGGCCTTCGTGCCAGACCGGTGTCCAGCCGGCAACCCCAAGTCCCCACACAAGGGACCCTTGGCGGCATTCTTACACAAGGCCGCTCTGTGTCCCTCGTCACCACACCGATAACATCGGCCGATCCGGCTCGCCTCTCCCGTGTAGGCGCACTGCGCCCACGTATGACCCCTGCGCAGGCAGCGGAAGCACTGAAGCGGGCGCTGCTCCAGCACTTCGACCCTTGCAGAGGTCCACCCCACCCTCACGCGGCCCACCCCGGCCATCTTCCTCGCCGCCGCTAGCGGCAACCGGGCCCAGCACGTTCCAGGCCCGTTCCCTCCCGGTGTGGGTGGTCGGTTAACCACCCCCACTCGAATCTCCTCGGTGGTGCAGCCAGCCACACCAGCGAGGGCATCTCGGATCGTCTCGGGAGTCGAACAAACGTCCAACCCCCGAAGCCGAACCTCGGCCATTCGAGTGGGAGTGCTCACGGTCACCCCCGTCCCCTCGAGCGCCACCTTCATGCGCTCGGCGATGGCAGCAGCCTTCGTACGTCCACCCTCCCCCGTCACCCTCATCATGAGGGCACCGGTTCGGGCTCGCGCGAAGGTAGGCCCTTCGGTCACGCCGACCTCCTCCAAAGTAAAGGACGACGTGACCTTCTCCATCGCCGAGGCATACGTGGCCTTGCACCCCGTCGGCACGGTCATGACGACCGCTGCCGACCTAGGCGGCTTCGGTAATTTCGCCGATTTGGCCGCCACCTTCCCGTCGAAGTTCTCTAACCTTTTTTTTTTTTTTTTTTTTTTTTTTATTGTGGGGAAATGCTATTCGCATTCCGTAGATCTGAGACCTTCCTCGGGGAGGGGAAATCCCTCCCCAAGGCTACTCAGTAAAACCCCACACCCGCCTAAGCTAATGTAAGGGGGAGGCCAGGATCTCTACCGAACTCAACTGGCCACCCCCTTAGCTGACATGCATCCCAGGGGGAGTTGTTAGCTCCCCCACTATACTCTATAAGACCCCGGGCGGAGGGACCCGCCCGGTGTCCCCATCCCTGGAGCCTTCGAATTGGGCTTCCCGAACCCCAGTTCGGTCCGCCCACAGCTCCCGGAGCCTTCGTGCGCTGCTCTGAGCAGCAGCAATGTGTGACCCCCTGAGGGGGCCACCCACCGTCGACGCCCGGCCAGGGCAAGAAGGCGCCGACACCGGCAAGGGAGGGTCGTCGGAAGCGCCTACGTGCGCCCCGACCCTCCCCACCCCACCCCCCACGCGCCACCACCCCGGAGCCCGCCTCCGGGAAGTGGCCGACACCCCCTCCACCGGGTACCGGATAAAGGTTCCTTTGGGGGTGTCGGTCCACCTCGGGGGGAGTTTAACCCCTCCCCCCTGGGAGCCAGGGTCAGCTAACTCCCCTGGCCCCCACGTCCGCCGCCCTCCGGGATGAGGGCACCATTCTGCGACGCGGAGGTCGGCCCCGCCGCCTCCGAGTCGCCATCGGGACAGAACCCCCTGCCCCTCCCCTCCGGGAGGGCGAAATTTGACGCTGGGAGGGGATCACTCCCAGCGCCCTCCCCCCATTCACCGCCCCCCTCACCTGGGGCTGAGAGCCGCCACGGGGGGACATCCACCGCGTCGCTCTCCCGTCTCTCGCCCTTTCCACCCCTGTCCTCCCTGGATTGGGGAGCGGGGCTCCACGACGCCGGGGACGCCCCTGCGTCGTTCTCCTCCTCGCTGAGCCCGGATCTCTCTCCCGGGCTCGCTCGGCGGCCTCCTTCTCTGACATCACTGTCTCGCAGAAGGAGGCCACCGCCTTCCACGACCTCCCGCCCCCGACCAAGTGATCGAACAAGATCGGGAGCGAGAGGTCCCACCCTTCCACTGCGTTCTGCAGGACACGACGCGGCTCTGCCCATGCCGGGCACTCCTCCAGAGTATGCCGCGCCGTGTCCACCTCCTCGCCGCAGTGGTGGCACTGCGCTGCCGGCTCCCGCCCGAATCTATACAGGTACTCACCGAAGCAACCGTGTCCGGTGAGCACCTGCGTCAGGCGGTAGGTCAACCCTACCCGACTCTCGCACCATCTATGGAAGATAGGCAAGAGGGCCCGGACCACCGGACGACTCGAGGAGGCTAGCATCTGCCTCCATCGAGCGAACGTGTCTAACCGGGCCTGGCGTGTCAACACCTCGATCTCCTCCTCCTCAGCGTCCGTGAGTTCCACCCCCGGGGGGCGACGGAATCTGCGGGCGATACTATAAGTTGTCGCCCGCTCCGCCGCATCCAAACTGAGGGGCGGAAGCACGGACAGGAGGCCCGCCACCTCGCCCGAGATGGTGCGGTAACCCCGTATGATCCGCAGGGCCAGCTGGCGACGCACTCTCTCCAAGAGCACGTTGGCACGCCGGCCGGCCACGATCGCGTGGGACCACACGGGGGCCCCATATAGGGCAATAGACCGCACCACCCCCGCATAGAGGCGGCGGACACTATCCTGAGGACCCCCGATGTTGGGCAGCAGCCGTGCCAAGGCAGCCGCTGTCCTGTCTAGACGGGGGCCCAAGAGACCGAAGTGCTCCTCAAAACGCCATCGGCCGTCGAGGATCAAGCCCAGGTACTTCATCGTGGGTTTGACCTCGACGGGGGTATCGACGACCCGGATCCGGAAACCTGGGGGCGGCCGCCGCCACCGAGACGGTTTGTACATCCAAATCGCCTCGGTTTTCTCGGCAGCCACTACCAGCCCCACATCTCGGATCCGGCCAACAACGCCGTCCAGGGCGGACTCCACGAGACGACCCGTGTCCCCCCACTCCTTCCCCACGGCGTACACCAGGGTGTCATCCGCATAGCAGATGACGCCCGCGCCGGGGGGGAGGGGAACCCGCAGAACCGCGTCATAACCGAGATTCCACAGGAACGGTCCGAGGACCGAACCCTGCGGAACCCCGCGACGCATCTCCCTCCGGTACGCAGTACTGCACCGGCCGGTGAAACCCACCTCTCTGCCGCGGAGGTAGTCCCAGAGCACGTCCCGGAGATAGAGAGGGACCCGGAAATACTCAAGGGCCCCCTCTATCTCCTTCCAGGGCAGGGTGTTGAATGCATTGGATATGTCCAATGACACGGCGATCAACACCCCGCCCTGTGCGACAGCTCCTTCACGGAGGACACGCAGACGCTCTAAAGCGTCTATAGTAGAGCGCCCCCTCCGGAAGCCGAACTGGCTGTCGCTCAGATCGGGACCACGCCGCGACAGGTGCTCTCGGAGGCGGGCAGCTAATATTCTTTCGAACAGCTTGCCCGCCTCATCGAGTAAACACACAGGCCGGTATGCAGAGGGAGAGTCTGCAGGTTTTCCACTCTTACGGAGGAGAACAAGGGTCGCCTCCTTCCACCTCTTGGGAAAGGTTCCCCGGCTCAGGCATTCGTTTAGAATGTTCCTGTAAGTCGGGGCGAGGACCTCCATCGCCAAGGCCATTATGCCGCCGGGAACGCCATCCGGACCAGGGGCTTTCTTCCCCCTGTCTCGGCGCTCCCGGAGAGCTACTGAGAGCTCCCACTCGGTGACCCGGAGCTCTTCCGACCAATCGTTGGCCGGGCCAGGGACGCGAACCGCCCCCTCCGCCACCCCATCGTCGAGGGGAAAGAGGGTGCCCACGACGCGTCCCAGGAACTCCGGATCCATATTCTCCGTGATAGGGGGCGCCCAGGGACGGAGCTTCCCAAGCACCATCTTATACGGGCGCCCCCACGGATCGTCACGGAGAGTAAGCAGGAGCTCGCTCCAGGCCTTAGCCTTGGCCTCGGCAATGGCCTTTTTGAGGGTCACGGCGGACGATCTGTACTCCCCGTAGAGACCGCCCACCGACCCTGACAGCTCCGGGTCACCGTCACCTCTAAATAGACGGCGCCGAGCGCGGACATACCGGCGGCGGGCGCGGCCAGCCAAGCTACGTAGCTCAGCCAGCCCAGCCGACCACCAGTACATGGATCTTCTCAGGGGACAGGCCCGGATCCGGGGCATCGCGACGTCGCAAATCATTTGCAACGTCCCCCGGAACCAGGCCGCCCCGTCGTCAGGTCCGCGCTCCCTGGCCACAGGCCAGGCGGAGCCGATGATCACGGCCCTCAAGAGGTCCTCGTCGAGTCGCTTCGACGCCCATCTTGGCGTCGAACGGGCACCACTTCGCCGGAGGAGGGGCGTGTCCACAGGCGGGTCAGAGACCACCGCTACCCACATCAAAATGTAGCAGTGGTCCGAGAGAGTCTCACCCTCCCAGACCCGCCAGTTGGACACACGGCGCGAGGCCAGGGCGGTCGCGAACCCTACGTCCACGATCGACCAACCATTTGACCTCACGCACGTCGGCACAGAGCCCCGGTTAAGCAACCGGAGGTCCAGCCCATCTGCCCACTCCTCCAACGCTACGCCACGGGGGTCGGTCCTGGAGTCACCCCAAGTAGTGGACCTTGAGTTAAGGTCCCCCAGGACCAACACTGGACCGGCTAAATACGGGGACACCATGTCCCGCAGCCGGTCCAAATACCCCTCGAACTCCTCGAAGCTTCGATTCGGCGAAAAGTAGCACCCCACGACTCGAAACCTTCCCCATTGCACCATAACCATCCCCCTACCCTGTTCGACCCCAGAGTAGGGAGGCAACCTCGCCTCGCGGCGAACCCAAATCGCCACGGAGCCCTCCAGGTCCCCGAACCATTGTGGATGGTCAGGGACGTTGAAGGGCTCGGCGGCAACCGCCAGGCCAACCTCCATGCTCGCCAGGCTTTGGACAAACAAGTCCTGAGCCCGGCGGCAATGATTGAGGTTGGCCTGCAGTACCGGCAAGGAACACCCACGGGCCGTATGAGCCATTACTGGCGGTCCGTGGGTGTTCCATCCTGAGACGCCTCAGGGATGGGAGGGGGGGCGCTACTGCCCTCCTCCCCACCCTGACTAGCCTCAACCTCCATCGCTACACTGGGGGGAGTGGATGGGAGGGCTTGTCCTGCCCCTCCAGCCCCTCGAGTGGTCTCGGGGGGTGGTGCCACACCACTTCCCCCCTTCGACCCCTTCTTCTTTCTCGAAGGCGGGGAGCACGCCTTGCTCCCCGCCTTGTGGTTCGCGGGTTTCCCCGCCGCTGCGCAGACCACGCAATGGGGGGCGGCCGTACATACCGCCGCCCGGTGGGATGTGTCCCCGCATCGGTAACATTGACCGCTACGGTCCACCTCTGCAGTGCACCGCTGTCTCACATGCCCTAGGGCGAGGCAGCGGAAACACTGCATGGGCCGGGCGGCCAGGACAACCACCCGTGCCTGGGTCCACTCCACACGGACGACTTTGGCCTTTTCTAAGGCCAAGGCCGCCGCAGCCGGGCACTGCACCCAGATTGTTCCGAGTCCACCAGTCGGGATCTTGATATCCCCGACTTTAATGGACTCGGCTGTGCAGCCCCCGACTCTCGCCACCGCATCGACCACCTCCCGCGGGGTGACCGAGGGCTCCAGGCCCGTCAGACGGAGTTCCGCCTTCTTGACAGGTCTGGCGACCCTCACATCCATAGCCCTCAGGGCGGCTGTCATACCGGCAGCGAGGGCGTCCGCCTTAACGCCCCCGTCAGCACCGGGGATCTCGATAATGAGACCCCCGGTGACTGCCCGCTTCCAACGCAGGGTCTCGATACCCAGGGTGGCGAGATCGACACCCTGGCGAGCCGTGCGAATAGCCTCCTCGTAGGTGGCCTTACTCCCTTCTGGCACGGTGATTGTCACCGCTGCCGTGCGGGGAGGGGTCGCCACACGAGGAGACGCCTTCTGCGGCCCGGCGCCCGTACCCTTTTTAGGGGCACTAGCCGGGGGGGGGCTGGGCGGCGGCCTTGGCCTTCCGCATAGCCTTCCTTCCCACGACTTGGGACCACGTCCCCTCCATCGGAGGGCACGATGAGTCCCGATCGTGGGACTTGGAGGTTCCAGGCACTTGTGTAGGAGGGGGGACGGGGGAGGCCACTACGGCTTCCGACACCCGTCCTCCCTTCTTCCTCTTCTTGTTCTTCTTCTTCCTCTTTTCGGCGGGGGGGACCACCCCACCGGGAGAAGAGGAAGGGGGTGCCACCGAGGTAGCCATAAGAGGACTGGGGGGCAGGGGACATGTCGTGGCGCTAAGCGGGGCGGGCGCCCCCGGTTTCACCCCCGAAGGGGCTCCACCCGCCCGAACCGCAACGGCGTACGTCCCGGGTTGGGGATGGTTGCCCCCCGACGCCGGCCGGAGCTCCTCACGGAACGCCATTAGTTTGGCGTCCATGATCGCCGCGATCCGGGCAAGGAGGACCACGTCCCCGGATGGCGTCGGCCTGGGCACCTTGTGCGCCGGGGGCGCTGGTGGCGCCATTGCCGGTGGGGCCGCGACCGAGGGGAGAGGCGACGAAGGTGCAGCAGACGCAAATACGGCCTGCTGCCTCTTCACCGCCATCATCTCCCCACGGATGGCGGCCAGGGAGTCCCTCAACTCCCCCATCTCTCGCATCAGAGAGGCGTTTTCCCTCTTGAGGGCTCTGTTTTCCGCCTGCACCCTCTGCCAGAGGATCACAGGCGGCCCGTCGGAGGTGACGGAGGAGGCTCCCTGCCATCCCCGCGACTCCAACTCCTTCGCCCCAGCCTCGACCAATCGAGCCGCCTCCTTAAGGGCACGAACGGCGGTGCCCTTAAGGTTGCCACTCTTAAGGGCTGTGGCCTCGACCGTTCGGCCGGCAGCCACCAACTCCGCCGCGATTTCTTCGGGGAGGAGGTCGCGCAGCTCGAGCTGCCGCTCCTCCACGGAGAGCGCCTTCGTGGCACAAGGCCTCTTCGGCTTCTCCCCGGGGTTCCCGACCCCGACCAGGGAGGGGGTGGCCGATCTCCCCACAGGCGTCCGCCATGACGCCTCGGAGACGGCCGTGGCGTCATCCTCCAGTCCATCCCCCGTTAGGGTGGGGACCGGAGAATCGACACGGCTGTCGCATCCGGAATTGCTTCCGGACTCAACACTCGGCCTCCAGAGGTCCCTAGAAGAGACCCCATCGCAGCCGCTCCTACAGTCCCCGTTTCCGGGCACGGTAGCCCCTCCAAAACCACGACCGCTTCCGGGCACGGTATCCCCTCCTGCTCGTCGATTTTCTCCCGAGGCACATCGTTAGCTTCCATTATCATTTCATGACGGGCTTGGTTACCGCAGCGGCAGTGTTTCCACTGCCGCTGCCTCACTCATCACCCACATACTTCGTTACCGATAAAGGGTGACTCCACTGCCGGTATCGGAGTCCCGACAGTGGGCCTGTTTACAACCCGGGGGCGGCCGGTACCGGGAGGTCGTCAAACGCTTGAGACGGATGCACCCATCCGCCCATCCCCGGCGTTTACACCGAGGATGCCCTCTGGCCACGTTGCGTATAGCACAGGGTTAGGGACTATTTATAGAGGTTTATCCTCCTCGCGGGCCAGCCGATTAAGGCAAGCCCCCCGTTCCGGTAAAACATGACCACCGGGTTACGGTATGCGGCCCCGGAGAGTGATCAATTCGATCACCTAGCTCCAGAGCACGTGTATCCCCCCCCCATACCTGCCTACTCCGTTCGCACTCCGTCCAAGATGAAGCCTGAACGGAGTCCCAGTGTGCCCCACATGGAGGTGGAGTAGGAGGAACTTTGACGCACATCGGCCCTCCAACTTCACCGAAGTTCCTCACCCCAGGCCTCTCTCCCGGACACGTACCGAAGGCCGTGCCACGGGCAAGTACCCGGTTCAGAGGAACATCAGTTCCATCGGGGTTCCCAGAACGGAAGAGGGGGAATCTCAAGAGGCATGGTGACCTCGAGGTCATTCCCTCAACCGCCTGGGACCGATGCGCATCTCAGCACACCCTATAAGTTCTCTAACCTAACCTAACCTAACCTAACCTAACCTAACCATTGTGGCGCCGAATAGCGTGCCCAATGTGGGTACAAGACCAACATGCCAGGTGGCCGGCACAAGGGCAAATGCATAATTCATATGGTTTTGTATAATATCCAATATCCCGGCTGAGTGAGTCTTCTCTTTAGAAACCCCTATGCTTCGCATCCATTCGATAGCGTCCGACAAGTTTCGTGATATGAACCCCATGGCACTTGCTATTCCTCCGTTGATATCTTCTGGTGTGGTCGAACCTCCGGTGTAGAATTTACAAGCAGGAACAATTTGATCTTGTGACATGGCCGCTGCTCTGACCACCGATCGCTCGCACTCGTTTTCCATCCACCAGTAGATACCGCTGAATAGTGTGCAAGCTGCCGCAGCAACAACCAGTACCGTACAAACCGTTGAGTTCTCAACCTCCTCAACGCTATCTGACATCCGGTCGGACTGGACGGCCAGCATAGCCCTCAACTCCAAGCTGAGATCTGCCGGAAGTCTCACTTTTTCTCTATCACAAAGAACCCCAATTCGAGCGTTAGCCAATATATTGTCACGTTCTGTTTCAGTAGGAACAATTAGTACGTAGTCCTGGTAAGAGGTGTAGAACTCTCGGTCTCCAGGACCAGATCCTGTCCTACTCAAATCTCTTTCGCTCAGGGTCAGATCAATCAGTTCTTGACTGACAACCGGTGTTAAATATAAGTAGATCAAGTCTCCATTAATACCAGAAACCATCTTCAACTTGTCCGCCATGTTCAAGTTAAGGTTGACTCTTGACAAACTGCTAATCTGACTCATTGCGTTGTTCCACACTTGCAGTTCTATAATATTCTCTGGCAACGTCCAACACAGCGCATTGATGTCCTTTAAAATCTTATCTATATAATAGTCTTTAATGGTTAATGAACTAAAGACGCCGATAGATCGGAGCCTAAGCATGGCTTCTGTAATACTGCGAACATCCACTCCATTGGAAGTTACTGGGCTTTGTCCTTGTGGTGTTATATACCATCCCGCATTTGTGCGGCCTGTTCTTCCTTTTCTCTGCTTGGATGTAAAAACATCTATCCTTCGTCGCTTTAGTTCACTACGGTAAATGATCCCTGATCTATTGTAAAAAAGTTTTGTTTCAGATTTGATTTCCTCCAAAAAGTCTACTACTACCTTGCAACCAGGTATTGTCACAGATTGTCCAACTATATCAGTGCAAAACAACCAAGCGTCATCTCTGATTGATGTTAAGTCCACGGTAGCTCCTGCATGAATCGCCAAATATTGCCGACTCAATCCATACTTCTTCGAACAATGACTCACCAATTTCTCACAATCCGCTCTTGATGAAAGGAAGAACAATATCCGTCCCTTATTAATTGTCTCCATTGGTATTCTAAAGCCAGAAGAGTAACCGTTTATCTTGACTCCCATAACATTCTTCGGGATAAGTAGGTAGTCATTCCCTTCACTACCTACCATTGGTTCTATCTTGACAGACTCATCTATCTTGAATCTAGTGTCCTCTATTGTCATGTGAGAGGCGAGCAGAGACCCGCGAGAATTAGCCTCTATCGTGGCGCTTAAATGGACGCATTTGTATCTGAGATTGGGCTTCGTTAATATGAGATCGCAAGCCAGTACAGTAGGATCGTTAAGGTTATGAATTTCATCCAAGAGTATGTAGTCATACCCCGTTTGTATAGCTTTCAAGTCAATAAGCGCACGCCCGTACGTCATTAAGGTCAAGCTTTTGTTTCCATTTCCAGAGCTATCCGTCACTACGTTATTCCTTTGCCCGATAACATACTTTATCGTGTATTCTCTACCTCCAGGGCCCGACGTCTTAAGGAGGTCACAGAGTCTTCTATCAGCTCCTGTGACAGCGGCAACAGTGGGCTGCAACAGAATGACGCTTTGCCTCTCGGCTATCAAACTCATCAGATTTTTGGTAAAGTATAACGTTTTCCCTGTACCAGTAGGGGCCACACATAGGAAGTAGGTGATAGGTGATTCATATCTATTAGTCACAACCTCAGTTGCGGCCGTTCTAAAAAAAAAAAAGCATCGGGCACAATCTCGGGCTGTATATCAGGAGCCATCACCGTAAGTGCAGATGTGCTAGAGGCAGAGCCCGTCATCATTGAGTCAAAAACTACCGACTGATGCTCTATCTTGCCATCTTGGTTAGGTTAGGTTAGGTTAGGTTATCTGAAGACATAGAAAAGCCTTCTCTGAAGGGCAACCGAAAAGAATAAGAAAAAGAGACAAGATGTGATTACAAAAGATAATCAAACCTCTAAAATAACGGAACAATGGAACTTCCATTATTGGAAAAACCAAACACACGGATTATCCGCAACCAAACTCAGATACGTAACACAAAAGAAAGAGAAACAAGACAAAATCAAAAGAACAAACAACAGTCTCCGAACGGCTGCGAACTTAGTTCATGAGTGGGCAATCAACTAGGCAAACTGCCTAGCACAACGATTGACTCACCATGACCGTAAGCTGACCACCCGGAAGTGGACACTGAAGACTAGGAATAGCCTTATCTAAAGGGCAACCGAAAAGAATAAGAAAAAGAGACAAGATTTGATTACAAAAGATAATCAAACCTCTAAATAACGGAACAATGGAACTTCCATTATTGGAAAAACCAAACACACGGAATATCCGCAACCAAACACGGATACGAAACACAAAGAAAGAGGAAACAAGACAAACCCAAAAGAATAAGCAACAGTCTCCGAACGGCTGCGAACTTAGTTCATGAGTGGGCAATCAGCTAGGCAAACTGCCTAGCACAACGATTGACTCACCATGACCGTAAGCTGACCACCCGGAAGAGGATTCTGAAGACATAGAAAAGCCTTCTCTAAAGGGCAACCGAAAAGAATAAGAAAAAGAGACAAGATTTGATTACAATAGATAATCAAACCTCTAAAAATAACGGAACTATGGAACTTCCATTATTGGAAAAAACCAAACACACGGAATATCCGCAACCAAAAATACGAAACAGAATAAGAAAAATCAAACATAGAAGTCAATAAGACAAATTAAAAGAACAAACAACAGTCTTCGAACGACTGCGAACTTAGTTCATGAATGGGCAATCAGCTAGGCAAACTGCCTAGCACAACGATTGACTCACCATGACCGTAAGCTGACCACCCGGAGGAGGATTCTGAAGACAAAGAAATGCCTTCTCCAAAGGGTAATCGAAAAGAATAAGAAAAAGAGACAAGATTTGATTACAAAAGATAATCAAACCTCTAAAAATAAAGGAACAATGGAACTTCCATTATTGCAAAAAACCAAACACCCGGAATATCCGCAACCAAAAATACGAAACAGAATAAGTGTTCGAAATTCGGAGTTCAAATTGTGGTAATTATCAGTCGCGTTGCGAAATCGTTCGAAGACGGCACTTTTTCAGTCGTGTTGACAAGCAAGCGCTACCGTTACTCGAGGCCGCGTAGGCCGTGTCCGCGTCTATTGCCGGCAACCGTCCACAATTTGAACTCCGAACGGTTTCGATGCTCAGGATCCTGCTAGCGATCTTGCGCCAATCGCGTACGACCCTGTCGATTCACTCGCCGAATATTTAAAGGCCCTCCCTTGGCGGACCAGGCGTCTTTTCAGTTCTCACGTTTACTTGTTAACATCTTGCGTTCTTTTCTCAGTCTTTCCTCTGCGACAATCACTGCGCTCGATATCACAATCGGTTGCTCGTTTTCGTCGATCAATTGAATTCTTGTCTTTCGCGTCGCGTTGCGTGCTTGTTGCCTCGCGTGAAGATTTCCTCTCGTACGCGGTCAAGATTTCCGTCCGCGGTGATTCTCTTTCCAAGAATCACTCAAGATCGTCCGTCGCGCTCAAAAGGCAACGTCCAGCCACGCTCCAAGATTTCCGCTCCGTCAACCATCTTATGGTCGCGAATCAAACCACCGATATACTTTAAAAAAATCGCAGTGTGCAACTTTACTTCGCCGAACAATTTTCTCTTTCCTTCTTTCTCGCCTTTTCCTCACGCGCTCATTTCTGAGCGGTCCCAGCCTCAGGCGCCTCCGACTGTCAGTCGACGCCGAACAATAAGAAAAATCAAACATAGAAGTCAATAAGACAAATTAAAAGAACAAACAACAGTCTTCGAACGACTGCGAACTTAGTTCATGAGTGGGCAATCAGCTAGGCAAACTGCCTAGCACAACGATTGACTCACCATGACCGTAAGCTGACCACCCGGAGGAGGATTCTGAAGACAAAGAAATGCCTTCTCCAAAGGGTAATCGAAAAGAATAGGAAAAAGAGACAAGATTTGATTACAAAATATAATCAAACCTCTAAAATAACGGAACAATGGAACTTCCAGTATGGAAAACCTAACAAACGGAAATCCGCAACCAAAACACGGATATGAAATACAAAAGACAAACAAACAGTCAATAAGACAAACCCAAAAGAATAAGCAACAGTCTCCGAACGGCTGCGAACTTAGTTCATGAGTGGGCAATCAGCTAGGCAAACTGCCTAGCACAACGATTGACTCACCATGACCGTAAGCTGACCACCCGGAGGAGGATTCTGAAGACAAAGAAATGCCTTCTCCAAAGGGTAATCGAAAAGAATAAGAAAAAGAGACAAGATTTGATTACAAAATATAATAAAACCTCTAAAATAACGGAACAATGGAACTTCCAGTATGGAAAACCTAACAAACGGAAAATCCGCAACCAAAACACGGATATGAAATACAAAAGACAAACAAACAGTCAATAAGACAAACCCAAAAGAATAAGCAACAGTCTCCGAACGGCTGCGAACTTAGTTCATGAGTGGGCAATCAGCTAGGCAAACTGCCTAGCACAACGATTGACTCACCATGACCGTAAGCTGACCACCCGGAAGAGGACACTGAAGACTAGGAAAAGCCTTCTCTAAAGGGCAATCGAAGAGACTCAGGAAAAAGAGACAGCACTTTGGTTTTGTCCAAACATAACCAGCATCTCTATAAACAAAATCGCATACACTTATGCCGTGCAAACCACAATGGAAAAAACAAACCTTTAAGGGGACGGTCTAGTGGACGGAGCGACAAGCTGAACACTGACAATACCTGAGGATGATGGTCACATCCAAGAATTAGCCATATTCTCCTAGAGTATGTCAAGCCCACCCAGGGGGAAGATCTCGATGAAACTGATATCTAACCTCCCAGGAGACAGATTTCGGCAAAGTTGATGAATCCTTCCCCCTAACCCCCACACGAAATAGGCTCGGCAGGTGAAGACCGAATGGAATTGATATCTTGACCCAAATCAAGATTTCGATGAAGTCGGATCGGACCCGAAGTTGAAGTAACTTCCTCCCAAACGCACATATGCCAGGCATCACGGTTCCCTTGCATTTTTGACTCATCCAAAAAATAGACTCACAGATTAGGCAAGGGAATAGCCCAGGGATGGGAGAGGGTAAGTTTCCAGACTAGCAGGAAACAGAGTAGGGACGGGATTCAATACTTGACATACTCAACATGGAAATATGGCGAAGTCGGGGGGAGTCGAAAGGTGCAGGCGAGACACCCTGCAGGTCTGAAGGTGAGAGGGTCCAACGTTCGCTCCGAGCCGTAAAACAGCTCAAAAACTCAAATGAATTAGGTAGAATGGCCCGCTCATCAATGATGACCGTCCCGTCTAGTAGGCCGAAGACTCTGAAAGCGGCCCGGGCCATATAAAACAGAGAAACTGCTGAAAAACGAATGGATAATTGCAACCCAATAGAGGGCCGAGTGCCGGCAGCGCCAATTGTGAAGCTGGTCTACCCGAACCGGTGTGCCCTAAGGAAGCGAGGGATGGCCGATCCATCCATCCCCGGCAAAGCATTGACTACTTCTACTACTACTACTAGGTTAGGTTAGGTTACGCGCGACAAGGCACGTAAACACGTATAATATTGTAATAAGATTAAACGTCGTAACTTGTCGCAAGATGAGGGCGAGAACCCTTCGAGAATGCTAGCAATTAAATAAAGTAATCAACAATCAATCTCATTCCTCATTCAAAGAGGAATGAGAGAGACATAAGAAATAGAAGCTATTATGTTAAATTAATTCAATCAAAACGAAAGTAGAGCTAGCATTCGATTTCAAGAATAGAGCTTAGCAGAGAAACAAATAGATAAGATCACACAAACTGAAATTGAGACATAGATAAACAGCAAAAAAAAAGCGTAACAAACAAGGTGTCAAATCACAGTCGAACGAGGCAGACATTCGTGAAACCAGAAAAAGAAGTTTAAAACAACGTTGGTGTAGAGGTTAACAATAAATCAGCTACAAACTAACAATAGATGCAAAGAAATAATCAGAATATAAAAGTGAACGAATAGAGAAGTCACAAACTGCACACAAAATTAGAACGCACCATCAAAACTTCCAAGAACACAATCTTCACAAACGAATCTGAATCGAACGGTCACGAATGTCTGCACAAAATAACAACAATTTGATCCCGGCAGAAGAACTATACGAATAACAGATCGATAGAGAGACGTAGACAATGTCAGTGCAAACGAACTGAACAACAAGCAGCAAAATGAACACGCGTAGCATTCAACTCACTAATGCAAGGCCTCGCACAGGAACCTGCAAAAGAAAAATAAAATATTATTTTGTAGCAACAATTGGAGGTAATACATATAAGTAAAATATAAATATGATATCTCGAAATAGAATAAAATACAAACTAATCGCAATAAATAAACATTGTTTGCACGAACACAACCAAATCAAGGAAGTGCTCGTGCAAACAAGGAAAATCTGAATAACATTTGTCAAATTAGACAAGTACTAACCTCAAGCCTAGACACGTGCACGTTCTGCAACCACAGGTTGCCAGGACGATGAGCAGTAGAATCCAGAATACAAGATAAAACTGAAAATGAAGGCAAAATCAGCAAAATGCAACAATTATGGAAATATAGGTGTAATAGAAGAATATGGAAAATTGAAAGAGAAACGTAAATTGCGATTAGCTTGTAATTAAAACCAGGCGACACAAACACCGGGAAGTAGAACGGGAACCGCGACGTAGTTATAAATATCGAAATCACATGAAATAACGAAATAACAAAATGAAGAGAGAAAGACAATTCGGACAGACACGTGCGAGACGCGCGCGCGAAGCAACCACGTGCACCTGTTCGCGATGTAAACAGAGAAGCTAGGCGAATCGCGATCGATTGCGAGGGGAGCATGGGGCATCGAGCAACGATGTGAACATGCGAACCAGCGCGATGGAAATAATTAATTTTCAATCGAAGAGGCAATTTTCGATCGTCTCGAAGACCACGACGACGATCGAGCCTCGACCACCGATCGACGGGCACCGGGAAACACCGCAAAAAAGAAAACGCGGATTTCCGGGGTTCGAACTCGCGGAAAATTTTGCCTACCCCCGCCCTATTGCAGTGTTTGCGCGATCCGCCCAAAGTGTCGTTTTACCGAAGAAACGCCAAAATTGACTCTAGTTGGACAAAACATGTGCGAACAGTGATAGGAATCAAGACCACAAACAAGAATAAACCAGAAGGACACCGCTAAAATCGAGAATTAAAATAAAAAAAAAAAGAATAATAATAAAAATAAAAAAAAAACTTTTCCACAAATACATCACCGACTGCAGAAATACAAATACATGCAGCGTCTGACAAATAAAATCACCCTCGTCGGACATTCCCATACAAAAGGACCGAAAAGACAAACGGCAAAAACCCGAAAAGAATTACCCTCAAACCCTCGAATACCGGATAGCTAATATAAAACTAAGCAGGGTGAAACACCATCCAGCGACCGAGAAATTAGAAGCACCCCCATAAAACAAGAAGATAGCCAGGAGGCAAGAAGCAAAGACCAAAAGGGAGGAAAACCCGTGATCGGTACAAGCAATAGGTCTAAAACAGAACAGGTAGTAGAAGGGGCACAACGAGGGGACAGAAAATTCGTATAAATACGGACTGCCGGCACAACCAAAGCACAGTCGCTCAAAGTCAGCAAGCAAGAAGCAAGCAACAAGTTGCAAGCAAGTCAGTCAGATAGACAAGCAAATAACCAGTAAAAAGGGAAAAAATTATTAACCAGCAAGACAGGTAAAATGAGTATATCCGACACTCAGTCAATCAATCAGATAACAAATCGATCACATATATAATCGATAAATTTCTTCAAACCGTCTTTAGATGGAGATGTCAGCAAAAATCAACCAAGGAGCGTCCACGATGATAGAGGAAGAGAATCTCCTCCTGAACGAACTGTTCGACGAGGAGAGAAGGCCGGTCCACCCCAAGGAAGCAGTAAGGAGCGAAGCGGAAGGAAGGAAAGAGGAACGGACAATTGGAATTGTCGCGAAGGGCTTCCCCGACATCGAAATAACGAGGGAGCAGGCGACGAGCCTGTTCGCTCAGCTGGCGAAGCAGGCCTTGGAGCAGGATCTCAATCTCGAGATTCCGCGATGGGGCCTAAAGAGAGGAGGAATAATCCTCACTCTAAACCGCACCACCACAAGAAAGGACATCGAGGCGGCCCTCGAAAAGGTGGACGTGAAAGGCCACAGATTCTCCACGGTGGACGCTGCGAGAATGACGAGGACTTTCCAGATCCTTGTCTACGTCAGCAACAAGGAGCTAAAGCTGAGAACAATCCTTGGCCTATTGGACCGCGAACATCGTGGATTGAACGCGAAGAGGTGGACCGAAATAAAGACCAGGGATGCCGGGGAAAGAGGCCAGGAATTCATCCTGGAAATTGGAGCACGAGAGGCCAGCAATTTCCGCAAACCCAATACCAAATTGGGCATAATGGGGGGTGCAATTAAAGTCACTGTTAATTTAATTAAATGAATAAATAAATTATATTTTTCTCCCTTAAATTGCCCACAATTTTCTCTTCCATTACATTTACATTATAAGTATAATATAAGTATAATATTAAGTCCCCTCTTATTGAATAAATAAATATGAATTAAATTATAAATATATGTATACATTATTACAAACTCCCACAAACCTCCAACTCCTTACTCTCTTCCTTCACATAACCGATATATATAAGAAATATATAAGAAATAGAGCAGCGTTACTATTAGATTTTCTTTTTCCTCGCTCATATTACCAGACTCTGATAAAAAGAAGATTAAAACGGAATAGAATCACGGGAGATTATGATAAAGTAAAGATAAAATAAGACAAAAGTCAGAATAAAATCACGAGAAAATTTCATCGAATAAAGGATAGAAATAAAATAGCGTCAAAGTAGAATCATGAAATAAGACCAGAAATAAGACAAAAACAGACAGGTCAACGAAAGAATCACAATAGATGAAGGATAGAAATGAGACATTACTAAAATAGAATCACGGGTAATAAGGATAGAAATAAAAGGAAGAAGACAAAATCATAAGAAAACCTCGATGACAAATAAAAAAGAAAACACAAACAATAGAATCATAAGTAACAAAACATACAACAATTAATAGAACAAAATGACGGAAGATCCACGACAAAAAAAAACATATAGGAAGACGGGAACAAGTAAAATACAACTATTAGCGACAAAATAGATAGAAACTAGAGGGGGGTTGTTGCTCGCTCGCTTCGCGAGCTTCGCAGGTGGGGGAGTTGTAGCTCGCATTGCGACCCCGCGAGAGGGTTAGTGGTACGGATGTTGTTTGGTGTGTGACTCTCCACGAGCCACACAAAGAACTTCCCGACTCGTTAGTTGTAGTATATTATTTAGTATCATTATTTATTTAGTGCACGTTTTAAGATGATTACATGTTTTCAGGGAATTTCAATAGTTTTCTACTTATCAAAATGTTTGCTATATGGCGTCGCATTAAACCAACATCGTATGCTCGTTGCTCGCTTGGATCCTTGTTATAGCAGAGTAATGTTGCAAAATAAATCGCAAAAGCTCCACAATCAAACTCATTGTTTTGATATTGCACTCTGTGAAAAATATATTTCTTATTATATTTATAAAGGGCATTCAAATAATCTATTACATCATGGTTCACATGATCAGCATTAAAACTATCATAAATGTGCACATTTCCGTTACCATCAGATCGTGTGCAAATCCAATGTCCTACTACCTTTTTTCCAATTTCACCAGTGTATATTATTTGAATATTCGTCTCATGTTCTGGGATCTCTTGTAAATTACTTAAAAAAGCTCGTACGTAACCAGTGTCTTGAGCAAAGTTGTATATTCCACGCTCGTTCAGAGTTCTGTTCATAATTTCTTGAAATAAATTAATGTGTTTATCTTGTAAATAACAATCAGGTTTTATGACTTCAGTACATTCGGCTGTATCTAAAGCATAGTTATAACCATCATTGAGGAAACAGTCTGCAGGCACTGCATAATCATGATTATTTTGCTCGATGTGCTGGTCCGAGATCATTAAACATTCATCAAAAAGTGTACACAGTTCAGGATTCATTTGTTGATTTGTGATTGTGACATCCGTTTTCTCTACATTCTCTTCTTTTTTTGTATTTGACAACCTTCTTATCGAGGATTGCATAAATTGGCTTATGATAGCTGAAATATGTTTCATAAACACCGCAATCTATATCATCATCATTTGAGAAAATGATATCTATTTGCGTATTCAAATCGGTCGTTATACTTTCGGATGGTAATTTAGTTTTTAAATCGTACTTGATCAAAAGGTTAATCAAATAATTATCCTTGCAATTTAAAATATTGTAATTGAAATCACCTATCAAAATCTTTTCGCTATCAATTGTAATTTTATTCATTATTCGTTGTACAACGCTACCAAACATCGAATTACTAGCTTTTGGTGATTTATAACCACTTGTTATATAATAATTTCTGATTTTAAAAGTGAACATTTCTACATGCGCATTTGAACTAAATTCCTGTTCAACAAATAATTTTGCTATTGATAATTCTGTTTTTCCATAACAAATTAATCCGCGGCTGTTGTTTTCAATGTCGGATCGGAATACTATATCATAATTTGAAATACTCAAGTCATCATCGGGTTTCGTTAAAGTTTCACTAAAAATTAATATATCGCCTCGATGAAACCATGAATCTTTATTTATATGAATTAATTTACTTGTCAAAGTACCAATATTTTGATATATAACTATTAATCCGTTTTCATTGACCAAATTATTGAATGATAATTTTAATTGCTTAGTTTTTCGCAACCGATACAATTCATCGTTAGCCGGGTTAGCAGCATTGAGCTTGGATTTTTTCGATATAGCTAATTTAAATTGTCCCAAAATATATAAACCGCTCAATTTTGAAACTCTGCTCAGTGCTACATACAACATTTGTGAAGTGCGCCTTTCTGATTTTTTAAAATCCAAACATACATTCTCGTATGTTTGTCCCTGACTTTTATGAATTGTAATCGCCTTTGCAGGAACCACAGGAAATTGACTACGTGTGATTTGATATTTTTCCTCACTCGACATATTCACTTGATTCGATATTTTTATTATTGGTGTTAAATTTTGATCAATATTTGCAGTTCTCATATAATCACGATAACGAGTTCTTACTTTCACTCCTACTCTGGCCAATTGAAAATCTAACCACAATATAGACGGAATTTTAGTATTTTCTTGAAAAGTAATAAATTTTAATACTCCGCATGCTCCATTAACCAATCCGTCTTCAACATCAATGTTATTAATTATCATATATTTTATATTAACTTTCAATTTAATCTCAGGTAATAAATCGTTCTGAACTGATTGCTTTTTTAAAGATTTGTGACGTGGCAAATTAACCACGTCCCTCCCAAATTAAGATATTAATCTTTAAGAGAGTTCGAAAGGACCGGATCACCCTTTAGCAGGAAAAATGCGTACAAAAGCAGCAGTAAGCGCTCCCACTGGAAAGTCCTGAAGTGTAAGATTGTAAACTGTACACAAACGGACGTCGCGCCTATTGGCCCGACGTACTATTTCAGGACCGTAGCTCGGGCTCAGGGAGCCCGACTATCATTCGCTACCAAAATAGAGGAGAACCAATGCTGTTGCCGCAAAACTGGACTCGGAATGCCCGAACACTCATTGGTGTAAACAACTTCGAAGGAAAACAAATGGACCAACAGCTCAGGCCAATCAACCTGGAGGCGCCGACGAGAGACTAAGGGACCACGGAGAACATCAAAATTCGTCCCGTCGACGTCTCGCCCTGCAACATGGTCCCCGCAGGAGCGGCTGAAGGAATCCTGGAATGGCTTCCGGCAGGCTCGGCGGCCAATAGGACGTCGTTACGGAAATCGGGGAATCGGCCGGTCGGGAGCCCCCCTGTCGAGTGCCGGTCCTGAGAGGTGGCGACACCGCGAGCGACAGTAATTGGTGGGCTAAAGAATTAGGGGGAGAGGAGCGACCGTTCGCTTCCGCATCCTCGCGACATGCCGATCGTTGAATCACTGCTGCGTAGGATCTTGTCACGATAAGTCGTATTACCACCGCCATTATTGTAACCGCGTGTGCTGCGGAAAAGTTATAGTTTGTACGCTGCCGTAATCAGCTAGGCGAACCGTTCCACGCTGCCGGCGGTAAGTGCCAATCAGGTCACATTTAAAGAATATCTCTATTGTACGCGAGAAATATCGAGATAATTCGCGAGTGTTCAACGAGGCTCGAGCTGCAGATTAGCGTCGTATTTTGTGTATTTTACGTAGTTGTCGCGAGAGCGACCGCGTATTTTGTGTGCCCTTCTGGCCTCCTCTAGCGAGTTTCCAGTGAGTGCGAATTGCGACCGTCCGCCGAACCACCACGTGCTGTCGGAATTTCCGCCATAACACGCGCCGCGCACAGTCATGAGAATCATTGTAAAGTCAACTCTATCGCGACTAGTCTTCGGCGTATCATCCTCATAACTGCCGTCGACATTTTTCTGATTACTTCTACTCTCACGCGTATTCCATCGGGGGTCGGTATTTGTACTTTGTTCGCTACCTGGTAGCCCGTTCATCCGGCATAGTACCGATCCCGACGCGGACATATTGAAAGAGCGAACCCGTTCCATGTCGGCCGGCTGCCGGTCATGCCCGCGTAAAATTACACATCGTTTCAATGTTATATCCAAAGTACTTTCTGTGAAACCACGTTCGGGTACGGTTGTCGACCAAATACTCGGCAGCCTAACCGAATTCTCCATAGTTGCTACCAATAAATTTACAATAGTATTATTGCCTACTTGCCACGTGTCGCTTACTTCAAAACACCTTTCCCGCCGTGGGGAAAACTCTTGTCTGATCCTATATTATACCTGGACCCGTCAGAGCTATTCAACTTGTCGTGGACGCAAATTCGAGAACCTCCGGCGAACGTATTGTATGAGGTGGCATCGTTGATGCCTGGCGCCCGAAATTAAAGTTCGTGAAATTCGTTTCGTTGCTGGACAACTCGAAGACGCGTTACTTTTATCTCGGGGGAACTGAATTCCACACGGCAGAATTCAGCTCGGCGATTAGCCTATAAACTCCCGAAGTGGCTCGTCCCTTCGCGTTTTCAAAGACCGTAGGGAAAAGCCGCGTGATAGATTGTAATATAAATTTTTTAGTACTTTCATCGATATTCTTCGAAAATGTATTCTCGGCAGTAGAGATGATTAACTCACTCTTGCATTGGGATATTTTTCGATTATTGTAAGCGGTAACATTAGCATTGGTTGCATATAATCTTATAGCTATTGTAACAGACCTGTACCGGGCAGCTCTGTTACTGACAGCCGCGAGAAACCGAAGAACGGCGAACGCCGCCGGAAAAGACCGAACCGCGATTCGGCAACACAACATTCCCGTCCGCGCCGCGAACACCCCTCGCCACGAACCGGTGTTTTGGCGAATTCGTAGAAACACCCCAAGAATACCGCGAAACCAAAAGGACGTGTCCTACCGATCCCCGCACCGCACTACCAACAAATCACCACCACTTGGTGGGTATATAAACCCTGAGAAATCCCTCAAAAATCACCTGTCTCCGATCTAGCAGAGCTAGAACACACTCCTGCCTAGCCGAGCCTAGAACGCTATCCAGTCAAGACAATCCGATCCGCCGACGAAGACGTTGGAAATACCACCGACTTTCCGCCAGCAACGTAAGTTGACTACACCCTCGTCGCCGAGCGTCGAATCGTCCTGACCACCGTACCGATTCCCCGTCGCCGAGAGCACCGCGAAGCCACATCACCGGCCACTACAACGCGAACAACCGCGATACCCACGTGCCGGCCATAGCGAGCCGTATACACAAACACCGGATTATTTATTTCTCCCGATCTAAATCCTCTCCTCGCCGGTCGAACCCTGGCACGACGAGCCATAAGGGCACCGAGAGGACCCTGCCGATCACTCGGACTCAACCCCGAGAATCGGACCCGTTACACTATATCTGGAACATCATTTTGATTTTTAACTTCTCTCGATTTAATTAATTTTATATCATCTTCAGACATATCTCCAATAGCTAAATTATTCAGAGCATTTATAAACGCCAAATCATCTTTTTGTCGCATAACCTCCGTCAATTCATAAAATTCAAATTCGTTCCATAGTGGATTAATATCAATAAAGGGCGCCATTTCGTTTCGTCTCGAGACTTGATAAACAGGTCTATCTCGTACAGGTGGTAATTTATTTAAATCCCCAACTGCTAATACAGAAAGACCACCAAATGATTCATTTATACCATTTATTTGCCTTAGGCGTGTATCAATATAGCCTAGTATTGTACAACTTACCATCGATATTTCATCAATTATGAGTAATTGTACTTTTGATAATTTTTCACGTATAGTGTTGGCTAAGTCGCTTGATAATTGTGGTAAACTGACTCCAACTGGATTAATTGGTAAAGCGAAAGCAGAATGAATTGTTACTCCATTAATTAAAAAAGCAGCCTTGCCGGACTGGTAATCCGAAAATTGTATATTATCTAATCCAAATGTAGTGTCGCCCTTGGCTGACAATTGTATTTTATAGAAAAATTGGTGTCGCCCTTGGCTGACAATACAATCTTTTATTTAGTACTTTGTGTCGCCTACGGCTGACAATTGTATGTAATTTTATTTTTTTAAAAATTGGTGTCGCCCCTGGCTGTCAATTGTATTTTATAGAAAAATTGGTGTCGCCTTTGGCTGACAATACAATCTTTTATTTAGTACTTTGTGTCGCCTACGGCTGACAATTGTATGTAATTTTATTTCAAAAATTGGTGTCGCCCCTGGCTGACAATTGTATTTTATAGAACAATTGGTGTCGCCCTTGGCTGACAATACAATCTATTATTTAGTACTTTGTGTCGCCTACGGCTGACAATTGTATGTAATTTTATTTAAAAAATTGGTGTCGCCCCTGGCTGACAATTGTATTTTATAGAAAAATTGGTGTCGCCTTTGGCTGACAATACAATCTTTTATTTAGTACTTTGTGTCGCCTACGGCTGACAATTGTATGTAATTTTATTTCAAAAATTGGTGTCGCCCCTGGCTGACAATTGTATTTTATAGAACAATTGGTGTCGCCCTTGGCTGACAATACAATCTATTATTTAGTACTTTGTGTCGCCTACGGCTGACAATTGTATGTAATTTTATTTAAAAAATTGGTGTCGCCCCTGGCTGACAATTGTATTTTATAGAAAAATTGGTGTCGTCCTTGGCTGACAATACAATCTATTATTTAGTACTTTGTGTCGCCTACGGCTGACAATTGTATGTAATTTTATTTTAAAAATTGGTGTCGCCCCTGGCTGACAATTGTATTTTATAGAAAAATTGGTGTCGCCCTTGGCTGACAATACAATCTTTTATTTAGTACTTTGTGTCGCCTACGGCTGACAATTATATGTTATTAAAAAATTTGTATATTATATACAACTATATAATATAAATGTATGTATAATATAAATAATAAGTAATGTTTAACAAATAAAAAAATTTGTATATAAACAAACAAAATTCTTACCCGTTTCAATATGAAAAGAAACTCGTACGTTTTATTCACTCATATACGAAGTGGTCACCATGAGTGTCACAGTACAACTGACAATGAAATAAATATTTACAGTTGAGAGAGCGAGAATTCCTCACTCAATACATAATATATTTCAGTCATCCTTTGATTTTTTTTTATTTCTTTATTGTTGTCAGAATGTACCAGGTACAGTAGGTGAGACGAAGGTGAGACGTTGAGGGGCAAGGAAAGAAGTACTGCTACCATAAGCGAGCGCGTGACACACACATATCTCTCTATTATATAAAATATAAAATAGTTCTGTTACGCTAAAACGCCCAGCAGGTTGCCTACTGAAGGGGAACCTAAAATTCAGAAGCGGGTAGCCTAGTGAGGGGGAACCGTAAATTGAGCGCCGGGACAGTGTGTATCTTTCAGAGAGAGAGAGAGAGAGAGAGAGAGGGAGAGAGAGAGAGAGAGAGAGAGAGCGAGCGAGCGAGAGCGGGAGAGAGAGAGAGAGAGAGAGAGAGAGAGAGAGAGAGAGAGCGGGAGAGAGAGAGAGATCGTCTAGAAGAAAAGCCAATGTTTTTTTTTGTTTACTATATAATCTTACACATACATACATACAAAAATATACATACAACAACATACATACAACAACATACATACAATAACATACATACAATACAATGTTAACCATATCTAAAATTTTGGACGACGTAGACTCTGGCACCTCGATCGCGGGCACGGCCTCTCCCTCTTCCCCCGCGACTACGGCCTCTATACGATCCCCCACGGCCAGCTCCTCTGCCCCTTCGTCCAGCAGTACGATGGAGCCATCGTTCCCGCGATGCGCCACCATTGGTGCCACGATCTGAAAAAGAAAAGAACATTAATTATATTTTCCCACATTATTATGTCTGACCCGGTAGTTATCGAAAATATGACCCATATATATCCTGAAAACTTCAAAGAAACACTTGCTTGTATTCGGCCCCTCCAAAGCTTGGAGGATGCGTCGCATTATATGCACGGGCACCGCCACATTGTGCGCATCAACGGGCGTGTTACTCGGTGCTGGCAGTGGAGGAGGTGGTGACAGTGGCCGCGGAGGAGGTGGCGGTGGAAGGTGGCCGTGGCCCTCTATGGTGCCCGGTGAGGGAGGCGCCCCCATCATCAACACCTCCATATGTTTCTGTAGATCTTGATAAAAAAAAAAATAAAAATGTTAAACAGCATTGATGAAAAAAAAACCCCTTATTGTATAGGAAATTGATTTGTGTTAATATTATATACATACCGGACACCTCTTCGGATTGAGCCTGGTCCATTTCAACAGTCCTTCACCTGTAGGCAGTTCTTCTGTTGTTACAATCTGGAATTACAGTAATTGCCCTATGAATCGGGAAGTTAAAAATAAACTTGTTAGACAACACGGTCCAACAGCCAAAAATCCTTTCGATTCCCACCATGCGATTTTTTGGTTTACAGTTTTTCGCGCTGAATCCGAATCTGTCCTTAATGTTTCTCTTGAACGCACAGTTTTCCAAAAATCTGAGTTTGAAAAAAGACATATATTTCGACTTTGAACAATGATTGTGATGTTATTATAAAAGATATTGTATTGTTCTTTACATCAAAAGATTCTCTAGACTTTCACGAATCCAGTGATGTGCAATAGTAATACATTACGATTGTTTCAACATATTTAACCGATCATTAAATACGGTGAGGCACCACGTTTGCACACATTTTGTGGGATACTTGTTGCAAATTATATAAGACAAAAAATTAAGGGTGCAGCGGAAATTCGAACTACACCACGCGAAAGAGCACACTTGTATCTTGGGCTCCCACCCTTACCACTTTTCATAGTCGACGGTTTTACCGAGCCAGAATGCAAAATATCATCGCGGAACACGAGTTGCCGTCAGTGGTGCTCTGCCATTAGCGCGGTCGTTCGACGGGTTGCGGCGCGGCCAAGTAAAAAGAATAAAATTACTATTGCACATCACTGGATTCGGGAAAGTCTAGAGAATCTTTTATAATAACATCACAATCTGTGTTCAAAGACGAAAAATATGTCTGTTTTACAAACTCATATTTCTTGCAAACTGTGTGTCTAAGAGAAAAATTAAGGCCAGATTCGGAATCAGCGCGAAAAACTCTATAAGATTCGCATAGTGAGAATCGAAAGGTCAAAAAGAAGTTTGAATTTGTTGGACAGTGAAATCAGATTAGTGTACCTGTGGAGACTTACCTATGAACCTTCCTGCTCCGGTAGCACAAACAAACTGATGCTACAAGCACACATGTTTCGTGAATTCCCCACTGAGGTCAACAATTCATACTTCGTTTCCTTTATTTTGTTCGATTCGCTCTCTCTCTCTCTCCCGCTCTCTCTCTCCCGCTCTCTCTCCCTCTCTGAAAGATACACACTGTCACGGCGCGCAATTTTCGGTTCCCCCTCAGTAGGCAACCCGCTTCTCAATTTTCGGTTCCCCTTCAGTAGGAAACCCGCTCAGCGTTTGAGCGTGACAGAACTATTTTATATAATTCGAGATGTATTCTCGGCAGCAGAGATGAATAACTCACTCTTGCATTGGACTAATTTTCTATTATTGTAAGCGGTTACATTAGCATTACTTGCATAATTGGAAAAAAGCAATTAAAAAAAAAAAAAAAATTTTTTTTAATTAAAAAAATTTTTTAAAAATATATTTTTTTAAGTATGTCTAAATATATATATATATAGTTACGTTTGCTTCTTCGGTGGATACGCCTTTCGTATAAATTGCAATGTTGAATCAACTCCTTTCGAAAAAAACGAAAAAACTAAAAAACTACTTGACCAAAATGGACCAAAATCTAATCAGCTCTAAGTTACAGCGGGGCACATCGATTGCATCATTCATCGTTCTGATCGCGTTGTTACTTTTTCAGAAAACGTTTACGAAAAATTTTATACCATAGAAACAGACATACGCGCACACACACACACACACACACACACACACTAACAATTTGATAAAAATAGTCTACAATGACTCCAAAGACCATGAAACGTGAAGATCTGCAAAAAATTCGATTTTCGATTTTAGGGGTAATTACAATAACTTCCCTATAATTCGGGAAGTTAACAAACAGAATTTCGAGAAATAATGACGGAAAAAGAAAAGATAAATCAGAAATAGGTAATATGTACGAGGAACCAGGATAAATAAGAAATAATACCAATTCAGAAACAAAATAGGGTAAAAAAAAAAAAACAAGAATACAGAAACAAATATTAGCAACAAATCTCATATATTCGGTGACCTATTCCACAAACGCATTCCCAAGACCTGACACATCCAGATCATTACCCAACAAAATGGGTAAAAACAGTAAAGAATCCCCACCAAAAAGTATACAACTCTGAAGCAGGGACATCCAAATCAACATCTACACTCAATGACCACTCTCCTTATTCCTCCTGCACAGCAGACCTTAAAAAAAAAAAAAAAAAATACACAAATTTAAAATAAAACACAAACTAGTAAATAACTAAATATAAATACCAATCTTCATCAGTCGACAGGTCCCCAGTAAAACTAAAACCCCACAACTAGGAACAAGCAACAGCAGGAAGGAGAAGAAACACAACAAAAGGACAACAGACACACAAGCGCGCACGCACGCACGCACGCACGCACGCACGCACGCGCGCGCACACACACAAACACACACACACACCAAAGGAACCAAGACCTGAAGAGTAGGAGAAAAAAAAAAAAATAATAATAAAAACAACCAACAAGAGCAGGAAGAAGAACTAGCAGCAGCCACAAAGGAACGAGCAAGACAAAACGGAAAAAGGTAAAAAAAAAAAAAAAAAAAATCCCAAGAAGAATCTATACAATAGGAAACAATAACCCTAAGAAGGAACCTACAAAAACGGAAATAAAATCTCACTAGAGGTACCCATACGGAAAAGGAAATTGGAACTCAATAAAGAAACCCACAAAAGAAATAAAAACCCACTAGGGAACCCACACAAAAAGGAAACAGGAACCCAACAGAGGAACATACAAAACAATGGAATAAAATCCACAAAGGAATTTATACAAAAACGGAAAGGAACCCATAAGCGGAACCTGTACAAAAAACGGAAATAGGAACCCATAAAAGGAATCTATACAATAAAGGACATAAAAACCCTCAAGAAAACCCACACAAAAACAAAAAAGAAAAATCTCAAAATGAGAATAATCCAAATAAACCTGCATCACGCAGCAGGAGCATCAAACCTCCTAATCAGAAACTTCAATGAAGGAAACTACGACATAGCAATCGTCCAAGAACCATGGATAACCCATGGAGGAATAAAAGGTCTAAGCCAAACAGGCGAAATACACGCAAACAATGTAAATGAAGGATCCAGAACATGCATCATAACTAGAAAAGGAATAACGGGAACAATAATGCCCCAGTTCAGCGATAATAATACTACAACCATATCCCTACAAACGGGACAAGGAAAAAATCTCAAGGAAGTCATAATAACATCACTATATCTTCCACATGCAGGAAAGGAAATACCAGGCCAGACCTGCACAGACCTACTGGACTGGACCAAAAACAAAGGCATACCAATAATTATAGGAATGGACGCAAATGCCAGAAACACTGAATGGGGCAGTACAGATACAAACCGTAGAGGGAAAAAACTACTGGACTTCATAAATGAAGAAGGACTATACATACTAAACGTTGGCAACTCTCCCACGTTCATCACCAAAGACAGAAGAGAAGTACTGGACATTACAATATGTTCACCAAACCTAATAAACAAGATACAAAGCTGGGAAGTACTAAAAACAGAGAGTCTATCAGACCACAAATACATCAGCATAGAGATATGCTGGGACAACCTAACAGAACAACAGGATAGAAGATACACAAAAGACACGGACTGGCAAAAGTTCGACAAATTAAACGAAGAAAGAGTCAAACTCCTAAGAGGAAAATATGGAAATCCGGAAGAAATCGACCTCTTCGCGGAAGAATTAACAAACCACATCAGGGAAAACTGGGAAGACTCAACCCAAACAAGGGAAACAAACCCAAACCAAAAAATCAAATGGTGGAACAAACGATTGGAAAGAAGACTAAGAATAGTAAAAGAAAAAAGAAACAAAGCAACACGAAAAAATAGACAAACCAACACACACACATGGAACAGTTATACTAAAGAAAGAGCAAAACTCAGGAAAGAAATAATGAAAAGCAAAATAGATAACTGGAAGAAATTCACCAAATCAATAACAAGCATGCCAGTAGCAGCTAGAATAACAGAAGTACTCCTAAGATGCGGAGGCGCAACAATGGGAGCAGTTAAAAAAGACAACCAAATTCTACACGAAAATAACGAAATAATGGAACACCTACTAGCTACACACTTCCCGGGTTTCAACAGAAACCCAGAAATAACAACAAGAGATGAAAATGGACCCAAACCAAACTGGGGAAAAGCAAATCAAATAGCAAATCCAGCTAAAATAGAATGGGCAATAAAGTCATTTAAACCAAATAAAGCACCAGGCTTGGATGAACTAAGCCCAAAAATTCTAAAAGAAGCACTAAAACATTACGGAAAAGCAATAACAAATCTGATAAAAGCCAGTATAGCAACAGGTCACATTCCCAAAACATGGACATGCACAAAAGTAGTCTTCCTACCAAAACCAGGAAAAAAAGACTATGCAGAAGCAAAGGCGTATAGACCAATCTGTCTCACGTCCTTTCTATTAAAAACCGCCGAAAGACTAATTGATCGGTACATAAAAACAGAAATTCTAACAAAAAAAGACCTATTCCCAGGCCAACATGCATACAGAACGGGACACTCAACAGAAGTAGCGCTTCACAGAATAGTATGTGAAATAGAAACGGCGAGAAAAAAGAAAGAACATATAATGGCATGCTTCATGGATATAGAAGGTGCTTTCAACATGACACCCATAAACACGATAGAGCAAGCACTAGAAGACCTAGGAGCGGAAGAAAACATAAAACGATGGATCACAAATATGCTAAACAACAGAAGAATACAAGCATGTAGAGGAAATGCAACAATAACAGGGAACGTAAAAAGAGGCACCCCACAGGGAGGAATACTATCACCCCTCCTGTGGTGCATAGCACTAGATCCCCTACTATGGGAACTAAAAGAATGTGGGGCAGAAATAATAGCATACGCAGATGACGTAGCAGTAATCAGCAGAAACAAAAATGTAGAAATATGCCTGGAAACACTACAAACTGCACTAAACATCACAGAGATATGGTGTAGCTCAGTAGGACTATCAGTGAACCCCGAAAAAATGGAAGTGATTAAATTCACATGGGCGAACACATATCCCGAAAACAGTGGGCTCACGTACATGGATACACCCCTACCACTCAAACAAAGTGTCAAATATCTAGGCATAACAATGAACAGAAAACTACTATGGAGACAACACGTCATCAATAAAATAAACTTAGCAAAAAAGAACCTAATCATGTTAAGTAGAGCAGTGGGACCGACCTGGGGACTAACCCCAAAAACAACGAAATGGATATATGAAGCAATAGTGGTACCCAGAATCACATATGGATCTATCATATGGTGGCAAGCAACAAATCAAGTTATTATCAAAAGACAACTAGATAGCCTACAAGGCATGGCAAACAGAAAAATCCTAGGATGCGCAAGAAATATACCATTAAGGACAATGGAAGTACTAACCAACACATTCTCGTTAGACATCAGAATAAAAGAACTTGCACTAAAAACAGCCTACAGACTAAAGTGCTGGGGGCACTGGAAAGAACTAAACTTTGGCCACTCAGCAATAATAGAAACTGAAGGAAACAAAACAATAAGGAATCTGGCACAAATGCCCAAAGATAACGACCAGAAAAGATATATAGACATGAAGCGATACAAAACAGAAATTAGACCAAGAGAAGAATGGGAAAATGGAATACCAAAAGAAATACAAAATACGGAAATCTGGTATACTGACGGATCCAGGAAAAACGAACTGACAGGAGCAGCCTGGACAAACAACAAAGAAGTAAACCGCTACATAAAACTAGGTGAATATCCCACGGTATATCAGGCAGAACTATTAGCCATACAAATGTGCGCTATGGAGATAAAGAAACTAGGCAATAACAGCAAAGAAATCAGCATATGCTCAGATAGTCAGGCAGCAATAAAACGGGAGCCGGACAGTTCGTCGAAGGACATTTCGTCGAAAATCGAATTCGGACATTTCGTCGAAGTTATTTGGTCGAATGGACATTTGGTCGAAAATACATTTCGTCCAATTTCTTGACCCAAGTTTTTGTTTTTGTTTTAATTTTTTGTTTTGTTTTTGGTTTTGGTTTTGGTTTTGGTTTTTGGTTTTGGTTTTGGTTTTGGTTTTGGTTTTGGTTTTGGTTTTGGTTTTGGTTTTGGTTTTGGTTTTGGTTTTGGTTTTGGTTTTGGTTTTGGTTTTGGTTTTGGTTTTGGTTTTGGTTTTGGTTTTGGTTTTGGTTTTGGTTTTGGTTTTGGTTTTGGTTTTGGTTTTGGTTTTGGTTTTGGTTTTGGTTTTGGTTTTGGTTTTGGTTTTGGTTTTGGTTTTGGTTTTGGTTTTGGTTTTGGTTTTGGTTTTGGTTTTGGTTTTGGTTTTGGTTTTGGTTTTGGTTTTGGTTTTGGTTTTGGTTTTGGTTTTGGTTTTGGTTTTGGTTTTGGTTTTGGTTTTGGTCTGTTTTGCATCCTGAGAATGATGTGTATCTTGAAGAAGTGGTATCGTAGGATGTGGCATAGCGCTTTATTCGTAGCCGCTTTATTTCTTAGGTTTTGTCTTGCATTGGGTCGTCGATTAATTTCCTTTTACGTGTTTTATGGTTTTTCTTTTGTCATAATGTTTTAGCCGATCTCTGTCGAACCCGGAGTCACGACGAGGACGTGTCGGCTGGCGACTCCGTTTTTTTTCCTTTTTGCTTTTGTTATTTTTTTTGTATTTTTTTATAATTTTATGTAGTTATAAGTTAATGGTTATTTTATAAGTTAATGGTGGGTATGGATATATAATGTATTAATGATATATTGAGTGTGATATCAACTAATTCGATAGCATTGTTGCTATATCTTTAAGATATTGCATATTGTCTTCCTTATAAAGATTCATGTTATACTGTTCAACGATTCGTTTGATTTTTAATGCGTTTGTCTTTTGCTTTTTTTTTGGCGGTTCTACATTGGTGCTGCCCTTAACTGGATTATAGTCGAATGGGCACTGGCTGCATCTCTCCTGAATGCTCGAATCACATCCCAAATATTCCAGTTTCTATGGGTGAAATTATGTTGGAAGCCCCGATGCCACCCTTCTATATTGTTGTTTGTTTGTGGAAGGTCCAGTTTAATGATGGAGTGCTGGTTCCAGTCTGCAATTGCGAATCGAGGAGGTCTTTTCTTGCTTCCTATGTTGACTCCAATGTAATTATTTTGGAAGTATAATAATAATTTTTCGACGTCTAAATTATCTTCCGCGTCGAACTCAGTTTGTATGAGTTCTTCGTACACTTTTAGTACGTCATCTGCAGGAACATATGCCAGAGCGGCCAACATCTTAATTTTTGTGTTAAACACCTCGTTGGTGTCGTACAGCTTTTTCAGACCGCATTGTCCAATGTTTCTGTATAACGACTGGCGTAAGTGGAAGAAACAATAGCGGACATTCGCTTCCGCGAACTCCTCCTTGAAAGCATTTGCGAATGCGAGTTCAAAATCGGACATAACCGACGTTGGGTTAATATTGCATTTCAGTTGTTTCAATGCTTGCAGTAGCTTTCTATATACTGCAGTTGTTTTTGCCGGCAGTAAGCTGTACACAAGTGGCACGATTTTATTCTTGTAAAGTCCATGGACTGTGTAAATTTGTTTGAACAATTTCGGGCAAAATTCAAAGGTTCCGTCGCAGAACCAGTGCTTCGCCTTTGCCAGGACTCTGAGATGGTATTTGGTTGTAAATATCATGATTCGGCTTTCGTCATTAGGCCCAGAGTCCCACATGAGGAAGTGTTCTTCATTATCGAGGAACTGCATTTCTTCCGGTACGATAAAATCAGACATCAGTGTCGGGACTAGAGGATCACTCGACACTTTGAGAGCACTGATCTTTCTGAGTGTCCTCTTCAGCGAATTCTTTTGTGGCAACAGTAACTTTACTGAATCTGAGGTGAACTCGAGCTCGGTAGAAACAATAGAACTAATACTGGCACCAGTATTCCTAGTTTGTTCTTTCATTCTATTAATAGTAGTGATTTTATTAATGCTAGCAGGTTCAGACTCATGGCTGTGGTCTGTATATTTTACAACAGAGTCACCTTCAGTGACGACCCTGCCTCTGCATGGTACACTGCGATCGGCACATCGCCAGTATGTGCGTCCAGAGTCTGTTACGCGATCCTCTGTGTGCATATACCCATTGTATTTCAGCATACTTTTGCCGCGCTTGCTCAAAACAAATTCCAAGGACATAACTGTGGGATCCTAAGATCTCACAGTACGCTTTAAGCGTGAAATAGGATTAATAAGTGAAAATAGATAAGAGTAACGAATCGCACTGTAGCGGCACAGCTATCCGCAAACCACACTCGACACGTGTTCGGCACAGCTTTCCGAATGTGTCCGGTCCTTCGTCACTCAACGTTCGCTTACACAGTTATCATTCGGCGTTTGCTTACACACTGACTGCCAAGATTTGAATTCTCTCCGCTCGTTGTAAACACACGTATACATACATACTCACATCGCGACATTGCTCATTACAAATGTGCCTAAGCACGGAAAGACACACGCATTCAGACACACACACGCGTGTACGCACACATACGATGATCCTACAGTTCGGCCATCCTACATATCATCCGCCTCGGATGATAAACCATCCTGCACCCATGGCTTTAGATACTCCGCACACGACGTTGTTATTTTCGGGCCGTCGCAGTACCCTTCTTTTATAACGTCGTACGTATTATTACTCTTTACTTTCGTCACACGGTACGGCCCTATGTACTTCGGTTTGAGCTTACTACCTGGTTGCATTTGAGTGCGCTTTATGGCAACTCTATCGCCTACTCTGTACGCTTTCGCCGGTCGTCTACGCAGATTGTACGTTTTCTTATTTTCCTGTTGCACTTTAAGGATCTGTTTTTTCGCTTCTTGTCTTAGCTGTTCCCTATCGCTATTGAAGTTTGTAACGAATTCATTTTCTAATAATTCTTTTAGCGCAGAGTCAGCTTTTGTTTTCATTTTGACTCCCACTAATAGCTCAAATGGTGTCATGTTTATACTTCTTTGAAAAGTACTATTGATAATTCTCTGTACATCACTTGTATATTTATACCATTTGGTAGGATCTTCCGCGCTTAATTTAGATAACACTGAAACAATGGTACGATTCAACCTCCCGACCTGTCCGTTAGCACGCGGTAGACCGGTCGTAATAAGTGAATGTTTTATGTCCTCCACTTCACAATAATTGGCGAATTCCTTGGAAGAGAACGCTGCTCCTCTATCCGTAATAATGTGCGCTGGATTTCCAAAGGTCGCTTTTTGGATCTCTAATTTAGCAATCACCTCGGCCGCTGTCGTAGACTTAGTCGGATATAACCATACAAATTTTGAAAAGCTATCTATAATCGCTAAAATATGCGCATACTTTTTACTGGTAGATTCTAATGGTCCTAGATGGTCGAGATGATACGTTTGCAATGGGACTTCTCCTTTAAATAAAGGATGTAAGTATCCTTCTCGCTTACCGCTTTTCTTATTCATTAAAATACATGAAACGCAATTTGAAATACACTTCTCGATCTTTTGTTGAAGTTTTGGAATATAATAATTTTGCTTGATCGCTTCTTCCGTTCTTTTAATCGCAAAATGACCTTTCTCGTGTGCTCGTTTTATTATCTCCGATTGCATATTTTCGGGTACAACTAATAATTCGCGGCCCTCGCTAAACTTATACAGAATGTCGTTTTTCACAAAGTAATCGTCATGTGGCCTTTCTTTTAATAACTTTTTAATCGTTCTGACCGCTTCATCCTCGTTTTGCGCTCGTTGGATGTGCGGTGCAATGTCGTTAACCGTCGCGAACATGATTGGATACCTGCTTAAAGCATCTACGTGCTTCATTTTCACTCCTGCTCTATGTTCTATTTCGTAGTCGTACTCCTGTAGTAACAACGCCCACCTCGCTATTTTTGTCGCAATATCTTTTTTACTCATCGTCTTTTCAAACGCCTTACAATCTGTTACAATTTTGAATTTGATCCCTAGGAGATAAACGCGTAATCTTTTTAATGCTTCTATTACTGCTAGTGTTTCTAATTCATAACTTGAATATTTGCTTTCTGTCTGTGTCGTCTTTTTACTGAAATAGTATACTGGGTGTAATTGATTGTCGTCTAATGATCTTTGTAGTAAAATGGCTCCATAGCCTTCGCTACTTGCATCGGTGTGCAACTCGGTTTCGTATTCTGGATTGTAGATATTTAAAACGGGACCCTGGGACAAACGACTTTTTAGTGTCGTGAACGCTGTTTTTTCTTTATCACCGAAATTAAACACGGCGTCCTTCTTCAACATATCGCTTAGGGGCTTAGCTATTGTCGCGAAATCGAAAATAAACTTTCTGAAATACCCGGTGAGCCCGAGAAAGCTCTGAATTTCTTTTATCGTTTTGGGCTCGGGAAATTTCATTACGGCTTTTGTTTTTTCTGAGGAGGGGTATATTCGACCATTTTCTACTATATGGCCTAAAAACTCTACTTTTCTTTTTAGGAAGGCGCACTTTTTAAGGTTTAGCTCAAGTCCAAATTCTTCCGCTGTATGTAAAACTACACTTAATCTAGAAATTGCTTCATTCTCATTTTCAGCTGGGATTATGAAATCGTCTATGTATGCCACTAAAATTCCATCATTCATGAGTTTTCTAAACGCGTGGTTTACAAAGCGCTGAAAAACTGCCGGGGAATTACATAAACCGAAAGGAACTCTTTTAAACTGGAACTGACCTTTATGCGTAACAAAAGACGTGTATTTTCTACTATCTTGTTTGATTGATACATGAAAAAAGCCGTTTCTCATATCGAGGGTAATGAAGACTTTCGCGTTGTGCAACCTATCTAGTTGGTCTTCTATTACCGGTAAGGGGTGTCTATCCTTCACTATTACTTTGTTAATTTTTCTATAGTCTATGCATACTCTCGGTGAGCCGTCTTTCTTTTTTGCTACAACTACTTGGCTACAAAAATCTGACGAGCATGGCTCAACTATATCTTCTTTTATCCATTCCTCTACTTGTTCGTCTACGATTTTGCGTTCTGGCAATGGTAATCGTCGGGGTCTCGCGAATATTGGTGTTTCGTCTTTTAATACTATTGTCATCTCAACATCCGTGTTTTTAACCTTTTTGGGCTTATAGCTAGCTATTAAATTCTCGACGCTCTCGCGATGTCTTAAGCTCGCTGTTTCTTCTATATTGAGATTGTTGTCGTTTGCAATATCCATTTCGGCGAAATAGATTTTTTGTGCGACCTTTTGCATGGAAATACCGTTTGAATCGATTTTTACCTCCGCTTGGTTTAAAATATCCCTGCCTACTATTGCATCTAAGTATATCGCATTATCTGGTACAACGTAAATATTACACGGATAATCAAAATTGTCTATAGTTACCACGGGTGAGAAATATCCTAATGTTGGGATCACATGTTTTCCCAATCCCGATAAACTGATTTTTACTTCATTTAAGCCCGTATTACCTAATTTATTAAGAATACTTTCTCGTACTATAGTGAGCTGGCTTCCCGTATCTATCAATGCGTTTAAGCAAATACCGTTGACTTTAATCTCCTTTGTCATGTTGTTTGAAGGTACAACTGAAATATTATTTATTCTCGATGGTCCAGCTAATTGCGCGTTATCGCTTTTATCGTTTGTACAATATGCTGCTATATGCCCGTGCGACTGACATTTAAAACATTTTCTCCCTAGCGCTTTATCTTTACAATCATTCGACTGGTGCCCTCTCTTCCCACATATGAAACACCGGATTACCCCTTTATTGTCTCTACCACTGTTGCTGGGTTGTCTTACGAATGTCTGGTTTCCTCCGAGGTAGTCCTTGCTCGCTGGTTCAGGCCTCCTGTAGAGGTAGTGTCCCCCGCGTTGTTTCTTCCGCAGTTCCTCGTACGTCTCCATACGCTCCTTCAGCGCCGCGAACGTGGTAGCCCCCAATAGAACGAGCTTGTTGGGCGTGGTATCCGTTACGCCGTCTATGATGTATTGGACCACTGCTTCTTCTTCTACGGAACCACGCGAGGCTAATTCCTTCATGGTCAGATAATATTCTTGGACACTTTCATGTGCTGCCATCTTCCTAGCCGATAGCATTTTGTGAATTTCCGCACTGTTTGTTTTGTCAGCGAACTCGACCTTCAACGCTTTCTTCAATTTGCTCCATGAACTAATGTTGCGCTCGCTCCGAATAAATAGCTTTGCTAAACCTGACAAAGATCTCTTGGCAAAGACTAATTTTTGCAACTCCGTCCATCCAAATGTTTTAGAAATCTCTTCGAATTCTTCTATCCACCTTTCCACTGGGTGCACTTTGCTGCCGTCAAATGTACGCAGCATTTCTTCTACATCCTTATAGTTGAACGCAAATTTGATGTCCTTTTTTTGTGATTTAGGGCAATTATCGTTTGTATCTCTCCCATCGTTGTTGTCGGGTTTTGGTTCTTCTTCCTCGCCTTCTTTTTCACTTTCTTCTTCTTCGTCTTCTTCGTCTTCATCGCCTTCGTTTTCTTGTTTTGCTAACGTGTCTAAATTAGCTCTTCCTTTGTTCCCCCAAAGTCAAGGCCCAAAACATTACAGCTTGATATAAGGTCACCTGTGCTCAACCTTCTTGCATATTCTACTTGAGCAGTGTACTCATCTGAACCAATTGCGAATGGGAATCCTTCGAACAGCCTCAACCTTCTACGGTTATTCCGATCTCCATCTTCTTGGAAAATGAACCTATGTAGCGCCTTTATTGCGGCTGGGGACGATGATTGAATTTTTTCCTTAACCGTCTCGATTTGTCCTAGACACTCCATCTTGTCTTCAACAATGGTCACTCACTGCCTCTCTCTTTTTTTTTTTGCAAAAAAGTTATTTCACGTCGACAGTACGTCGTTTCACAGAGTTTCGGCACCACTTAAACTGAGTTTCGATGCTCGCGGAAACACCAGTTTTCTATATTTTGCGGTTAAAAGTTCGTTGGACGAGCCCCCAAATTTGTGGGATCCTAAGATCTCACAGTACGCTTTAAGCGTGAAATAGGATTAATAAGTGAAAATAGATAAGAGTAACGAATCGCACTGTAGCGGCACAGCTATCCGCAAACCACACTCGACACGTGTTCGGCACAGCTTTCCGAATGTGTCCGGTCCTTCGTCACTCAACGTTCGCTTACACAGTTATCATTCGGCGTTTGCTTACACACTGACTGCCAAGATTTGAATTCTCTCCGCTCGTTGTAAACACACGTATACATACATACTCACATCGCGACATTGCTCATTACAAATGTGCCTAAGCACGGAAAGACACACGCATTCAGACACACACACGCGTGTACGCACACATACGATGATCCTACATAACTATAATAATATAATGTAATATAATAGTATTATAAGAATTAACTAAGCTAATAAAGGAAACTAAAAACTGTATAAACCTATAAAAAAGTCTGAAAACTAAACCAAAACCTTCTTGTTTATCAGCAATGGCCTTCACTTTGCAAGGAAAAACAATTACATGTGCGAATACACTTACTGTCTGTATAGAATGCTGCTATGGATTATACGGAAGGGTCGTAGTACTTCTGGTGTGAGATGCTATCTCTCTGAAGCATAAAGAAAGAATGAGCTCTGATTCGATACGCAACTGACCACATAGTCTACAGGGAGCCAAAGAAATACAGCTATATGTGTGTCTGTGGCTGGGTGGGGACGGCTGCACTCGCGTCTGTTAAACATTTATGGTTTCGGTTTTGATTTTGGTTACGGTTTAAAATTTAGGTTTTGGTTTTGGTTTTGGTTTTGGTTTTGGTTTTGGTTAGGTTAGGTTAGGTTAGGTTAGGTTGAAAAAAAAAAAAGAAAAAAAAAAAAAAAAAAAAAAAAAAAAGGTTAGGTTAGGTTAGGTTAGGTTAGGTTAGGTTACAAACAACAGTCTCCGAACGGCTGCGAACTTAGTTCATGAGTGGGCAATCAGCTAGGCAAACTCCCTAGCACAACGATTGACTCACCATGACCGTAAGATGACCACCCGGAAGAGGACACTGAAGACTAGGAAAAGCCTTCTCTAAAGGGCAATCGAAGAGACTCAGGAAAAAGAGACAGCACTTTGGTTTTGTCCAAACATAACCAGCATCTCTATAAACAAAAGCGCATACACTTATGCCGTGCAAACCACAATGGAAAAAACAAACCTTTAAGGGGACGGTCTAGTGGACGGAGCGACAAGCTGAACACTGACAATACCTGAGGATGATGGTCACATCCAAAAATCAGCCATATTCTCCTAGAGTATGTCAAGCCCACCCAGGGGGAAGATCTCGATGAAACTGATATCTAACCTCCCAGGAGACAGATTTCGGCAAAGTTGATGAATCCTTCCCCCTAACCCCCACGCGAAATAGGCTCGGCAGGTGAAGACCGAATGGAATTGATATCTTGACCCAAATCAAGATTTCGATGAAGTCGGATCGGACCCGAAGTTGAAGTAACTTCCTCCCAAACGCACATATGCCAGGCATCACGGTTCCCTTGCATTTTTTTTTTTTTTTTTTTTTTTTTTTTTTTTTTTTTTTTGACTCATCCAAAAAATAGACTCACAGATTAGGCAAGGGAATAGCCCAGGGATGGGAGAGGGTAAGTTTCCAGACCAGCAGGAAACAGAGTAGGGACGGGATTCAATACTTGACATACTCAACATGGAAATATGGTGAAGTCGGGGGGAGTCAAAAGGTGCAGGCGAGACACCCTGCAGGTCTGAAGGTGAGAGGGTCCAACGTTCGCTCCGAGCCGTAAAACAGCTCAAAAACTCAAAAAAAAAAATTAGGTAGAATGGCCCGCTCATCAATGATGACCATCCCGTCTAGTAGGTCGAAGACTCTGAAAGCGGCCCGGGCCATATAAAACAGATGAACGACTGAAAAACGAATGGATAATTGCAACCCAATAGAGGGCCGAGAGCCGGTAGCGCCGCTTGTGAAACTGGTGATAACGATCCGGTGTGCCCTAAGGAAGCGAGGGATGGCCGATCCATCCTTCCCCGGCTAATCGATGACTACTACTACTACTACTACTAGGTTAGGTTGAGGTGGGGTGCTAAGGTGTGCACGGGTTCCTAAGCGGTGGAGGGAATGACCTCGAGGCCTCCATACCTCTTGGAATTCCCCCTCCACTGCTGCGGAAACTCCGATGGAACTGATGTTCCTCTCAGAATGGGTACTTACCTTGATACTTACCTTCGGTGAGTCTCCGGGAGAGAGGCCCAGGACGGGGAACTTCGGTGATGTTGGTGGGCCCATGCGCACCAAAATCCTCCTACTCCACCTCCTCGTGGGGCACCCCGGGACTCTGCTTAGGCCTTGGCCCGAGCAGAGTGCGGACGGAGTAGGCAGGTTTGGGGGGGGCACGTGCCCTGGAGCTAGGTGATCGAATTGATCACTCTCCGGGGCCGCATACCGTAAACCGGTGGTCATGTTTTACCGGAACGGGGAGCTTGCCTTAATCGGCCGGCCCGCGAGGAGGATAAACCTCTATAAAAAAGTCCCTAACCCTGTGCTATACGCAACGTGGCCAGAGGGCATCCGCGGTGTACGCCACGGATGGGCGGATGGGTGCATCCGTCTCAAGCGTTCGACGACCTCCCGGTACCGGCCGCCCCCGGGTTGTAAACAGGCTTGCTGGGGCATGCGGCGCTGCCCCGGTCGACCTTACTGCTCCCGCACCAGAATGATTAGGCCATCGAGTGAAGCGCCTACCTTCTGGTGGGCGCAGTAACCAGGGCCGTTAATGGATTTAATATGTTGGACGAACACGAGCCTCGGACAAAACCTGAGGAGGAGGGGCTACCGCGCCCGGAAGCGGCCGTTAGCGAGGCGGGAGTGGGTGTAGCACTTGTTGCTGCCCCGCCCCAGAAGGGGTCTATGGCGAAGCGCCCGACGACTCGACCTACCCGTCAGTCGTCGAGGGCTGCTGCCATAGACGCAGCAAGAGGCGGTGTGGTGAGCCGATCGGGCGACTCTTCGGAGTCGGACGATTGCACCACCACCACGTCCGACAGGGGGTGGATTCCTCCTGCCTCGGCGTCGGACCTTGAGTCCGTATTGTCGGACAGGAGGAAAAGGAAGGAGAGGGGAGATGATGGGGGTGCTGAGAAAGCCCCCAAGATCCCCAAGGGAGGACGGGAGAAAAGGGCGGGGCCCTCTCCTAAGTCACCCCCAAAAAAGAAGGATGCGGCCCCCCAGGTGGAGGAGATGGCCCTGGGAATGAGGGATCTCCCCACAGGCGACATTCTCCAGGAATTCCTGGAGAAGGTACGCCTGGTGGAGAAAACCGCCCTCAGGAGTGGCAACCTCAAGGGCACTAGCGTTCGAGACCTCAAAATCTCCGCACGCTATGCTGAGGCTGCCCTCCTGGAGATCGTGAGGAGGGGGGAGTTGGAGGCAGGTCCCTCCAACATCACCCCGTTGGTGGCCGACCATCCCGCCCCCCCTGCAGACTCTCGTTTGAGGGAACTGCAGAAGCAGAACGAGGATCTGCGGAGGCAGGTGGAAGACGTCATGGCCACCAACAGAGCTATCAAGGAGGAGATGATGTCGATGAAGAGGATGACAGTAGCGCCGCAATTGCTACAGTCATTCCCTCCTTCATCGTCAGCACCCCCTCCTCCTCGGGTGAGACCCCCCTCCTCAGGCGGTACAGGGCTGAGGGATTTCCTCCCTCCCCCTCCTCCACCTGGTGGGGGTGCCGTTCCTGGCCCCCCTCCCTCCTTCATGGTGACGGAGGCTGGCCCGGACGGCACGGGATTGTTGGGGCAGCTTGGCGCTCTCTTGGACTCCAAGCTGGCCCCAATACTCAAAGTGCAGGCGGAGCTCTGCGAGGCGGTCTTCGGGACCGCCCGGCCACGCCCCATTGCCCCGCGAGCAGGAGCCCCTGTAAAGGGAATAATGCCCCCCCCTCCTACCCTTGTTCCCCCACTCTTCCCCCCCTCCCAACGCCGGTGGCGGCATCAGGCGGGAAAAAGAAGAAGAAGAAAATGAAAAAGAAGAAGAAGAAGGATACGGCTGCCGTGACAGCGGCCATTCCCCGTCCACTTCCCAACCCCGCCTCCATGGCCCAGCCCACCACCCAGCCCACAGCTCCCCCGGGTGGGGAAGCCTGGTCTACAGTAGTGGGGCGTAGGGCCAAAGAAGCGGGGAAGAGAGCGGCGAGGGCGATGATCCCGCCCCCTCCCGAAACCCCGAAGAAACGGGGAACCGGGAAGGGAGAGAAACCCCCGCCTAGAGTGGCCACCCCTCCCAAGACGGCAGCGATATCGCTGTCCGTCCCGGCGGGGAGTAAAACCACTCTGGCGGAGGCAATGGCCGCTGCCAAGACAGCCATAAACCTGGGAGAGATGGGGATTGCGGAGATCCGCACGAAGAGGGCTATGACCGGGGGCCTCCTCCTCGATATCCCTGGGCCCGAAGGGGCTGCCAAGGCGGACGCATTGGCCACCATGTTGGCATCCGTCCTTGGCAGCATGGGGGTGAGAGTCAACAGACCCCTGAAGACGGCTGATATCCGTCTCAGGGGTCTCGATGATTCGATCACCCCCGAGGAGGTCAGGCGCGCGGTGGCTACAGCCACGGGGTGCTCACCGGACCTGGTTAAGGTTGGGGATATCAAGACCCCAACCGTTGGTCTGAGCACCGCGTGGCTTAAATGCCCCGCCACCGCGGCCCGCTCACTGGCAGGCGCTGGGAAACTCCGGGTGGGTTGGTCTACCGCGAGAGTTGAAGCACTGGCCGCAAGGCCATTGCAGTGCTTCCGCTGTCTGGCAACTGGTCATGTCAGGCAGCAGTGCACTAGCACTGTTGACCGTAGCGGCAAGTGCTACAAGTGCGGTGAGACCACCCACCGGGCTAGTGTGTGCTCGGCGGCCCCCAAGTGTCCGATATGTACGGAACTGGGGAGACCGGCCGAGCACAAAGCGGGGAGCAGCGCCTGCCCCCCGCGTCCGAGGAAGAGCCGGAAGAGCAGGGGCGAGGGAACCCCTACTCTTCCGGTGGTGGAAAAAGGGGGTAAAGCCACGCCCCTTCCCCCACCCGAAGAGGACGGAGCCATGGAGGTGAACGATCCACCCCCAGGCCCCGTCCCTGATAGGCCAACGGGCCCGGGAGCGCCTACGGCCTCATAATGCCCAGGACGCTCTCGGTGACCCTGTCGAACCTAAACCGCTCCCGCCGGGCCCAAGACCTGTTAGTCCACGGCCTGGCGGAGCGGAAGGTCGGGTTGGCGGTTGTCACGGAGCCATTCGAAATCCCAGACTCCCCCCTCTGGATAGGGGACATCGATGGCTCCGTGGCAATATGGGCCCAAAAGGGCAGAGAGTTCCCCCCTGCCACCGTGGTCGAACGGGGCCGGGGGATGATCTTGTACAAGTGGGGAAGGTGTCTAGTCGCCGGATGCTATGTCTCGCCGAATGTGAGTCTCGCCGAGTTTGAGGGGTACTTGGACCGATTGGGTGGGATGATATCCCCCCACACAACCGGTCCAATGCTGGTCCTGGGGGACTTCAACGCGAAGTCCACCTTGTGGGGAAACCCCAGGACCACCCCTCGAGGCGAGACTCTAGAGGCATGGGCGGGGGGCATGGAGCTCCGATTGGTAAATCAGGGCTCCACTGCCACGTGCGTGCGCTGGAACGGGTGGTCTGTCATCGATTTGACATGGGCCACCCCAGCAGCTGTGCAGCATGTGTCCGCTTGGAGGGTGGCTACAGAGTGGGAGTCACTCTCCGACCACCTCCATGTTACAATGGAGGTGGATGTCACCCAAAGAGCGGACCCTCCCCCCCAAGGAGACCAGACAGCATCCGGCCAGAGCCCGTGAGATGGGCTCTAAAAAGACTGGACGAGGACGTCCTAAGAGCCGCGGCTCTCGCCAGTGCATGAGCGGATCCTGGTGCGCGCGGGCCTACCGAGGGGGTGGCATGGTTCCGGGGCATCATTAGGTCACTGTGTGACGTGTCGATGCCCCGGATTGGTAGCCGCCCCCCCAGGAAGACAACATATTGGTGGTCGGGCGAAATCTCTGACATGAGGGAGAGATGTGTCAGAGCCCGACGCCAATATACCCGCGCCCGGCGACGCCGCCCCGTGGGAGGCACTGACGAGGCGAGAGTCTCCGCCCTGTATGCCGACTACAGGTCGGCCAGGATGGCTCTCCAGCGAGCAATCGCTGAGGCCAAGGCTAGGGCATGGGATGAGCTCCTGGGGTCTCTCAATAAAGACCCCTGGGGGCGTGCCTATAAGGCGGTGCTTGGTAAGCTCCGCCCATGGGCACCCCCCCTTACAGAGGAGATTGATCCCGAGTTCCTGGGACGGGTCCTTAAAACACTCTTCCCCCCCATGGGGGTGTCGAGTAGGGACCCGCCCCCGACACCGACACAGAACAACTGGTCGGAGGAACTCGGGATCACGGTACAGGAGCTATCCCTCGCCGTCCGGCGCATTCAGGAGGGCGGCAACAAAGCCCCCGGCCCGGACGGTGTGCCAGGAAAAGCCCTAGCCTTGGCTCTGGACGTCCTCGCCCCGGCTCTGATTCAGGTCCTTAACACCTGTCTGAGCCGGGGCATCTTCCCCCGTGAATGGAAAAGCGCCAGGCTGGTGCTCCTCAGAAAGCCAGGAAAGCCTGTGGACTCTCCCTCCGCGTACCGGTCCCTGTGTCTGCTCGACGAGGCGGGCAAAATCTTCGAGAAGATTATTGCAGACCGCCTCGTCGAGCACCTTTCCCGAGGTAGTCCCGACTTGAGCGACAGCCAGTATGGCTTCCGGAGAGGGCGCTCGACGATCGATGCTATCGGTCGTCTTGCCTCTCTCCGCGAGGAGGCTGTCGCTCGGGGTCGGGTGTTGTTGGCGGTGAGCTTGGATATCACCAACGCCTTCAACACCCTTCCCTGGGACGAGGTAGAGAGGGCGATGGAGTTCTTCCAAATGCCCCACTACCTCCGGGTAATCATTCGGGACTACCTGCGGGACAGATGGTTTGAGTACCCGGGCCGGTACGGAGAAATCAGGAGGGAGCAGATGCACCGCGGGGTTCCACAGGGGTCGATCCTAGGACCGCTCCTGTGGAACCTAGCGTATGACGCGGTGCTCAGGACTCAACTCCTCCCCGGCACCAGCGTAATTTGTTACGCTGATGACACGCTAGTGGTGGCCGCGGGGGAGTCATGGAGGAGCACGCTGAGCCTGGCGCAGGCAGCGGTGGGCTGTTCCGTGGGCGGGATCCAGAAATTGGGGTTGCAAATCTCGGCTGGCAAGACCGAGGCAATGTGGCTACACGCATTGCCTCGGGGCCGGCAGCCCCCCAATTTCTGGATCCGGGTAGGTGACGCCTCTGTCGAGGTTAAGGACGAGATGAAATATCTCGGCCTTACCCTCGACAGCCGTTGGTGCTTCGAAAAGCACTTCGACCGACTGGCCCCCCGAGTTGAAAGGGTGACAACTGCCCTTGGGCGATTGCTGCCCAATCTCGGGGGGCCCGATGATCGGATACGCCGCATATACGCGGGGGTGGTGCACTCCATATTCTTGTATGGAGCTCCTGTATGGTCCCAGGAACTGATGGCCAGCGAACGTAACGCTAAACACGCGAATCGTGTTCAACGTTTGCTGGCCATCAGGACCATACGGGGGTACTGCACCATCTCCGGCGAGGCGGCGTGCCTGCTCGCGGGTCTAGCCCCCCTCCAGTTCATGGCGATGGAACGCGCATCCACTTATAGGATAGCAAGTTCCATCCGCCGAGGGGAGCTTGACCCGACAGCAGGCGAGGTCGAAGTGCTCAAGCGCCAGGCCCGGCTGGACACGCTGGCCCGTTGGCAGGAGCAAATCGCTACTGTCAACTCGGGCCGGCCTATCGTCCGGGCCCTCTCACCCATTTTGGGAAAATGGTGTGAGAGGCGGGTTAGGGTCACCTACCATATGGCACAGATGCTCACCGAAAAAGGATGTTTCGGTGAGTATCTGTGCAGTATCGGAAGGGAGCCTACGGCACAGTGCCACCACTGCGGGGAGGCCCGAGACACGGCGCGGCATACGTTGGAGGAGTGTCCAGCGTGGTCGGCGCCGCGCCGTGTTCTCGTATCAATTATTGGGCCTGACCTCTCTCTGTCGGTTATAGTCGACCATATAACCGACAGAGAGAGGGATCATAAAGCGTTCGCCTCCTTCTGCGAAGAGGTTCTCTCGCAGGAGGCAGCGGAGAGGGAGAGGGAGGCGGACCCCCACTCCGGCAGGAGGCTGGCCTCGAGGGGACGTTCCCGAAGAGGCCGACGGCCATTACGAGGCCGCAGAGGGAACGGCGGCAGAGGGGGTAATAGTTCTTTACCCCCCCCTCTGCCGCCGCCGGGGAATCCCCAGGTAGGGTGACCTGTGGGTAATGGGGAGGGGCCTTTTACACCCCCCCAGCCACAGCATCGCACCCGTCGCCCCCCCCCGGATTTTAATATTCGTTTTTATCCGCGTATTTAACCGTTTTGTTTATTGTTTTACTGTTTTATATATTTATCTTTATATTCTTTTTATTTTATTTTATATTGATTTTGACTTTTATCCGCGTATTTAACCGTTTTGTTTATTGTTTATTGTTTCATATATTTATCTTTATATTCTTATCTATTTTATTTTATATTGATTTTGACTTTTATCCGCGTATTTAACCGTTTTGTTTATTGTTTATTGTTTCATATATTTATCTTTATATTCTTATCTATTTTATTTTATATTGATTTTGACTTTTATCCGCGTATTTAACCGCTACTATTTCATTTCATTTCATTTCATTTCATTTCATTTCATTTCATTTCATTTCATTTCATTTCATTTCATTTCATTTCATTTCATTTCATTTCATTTCATTTCATTTCATTTCATTTCATTTCATTTCATTTCATTTCATTTCATTTCATTTCATTTCATTTCATTTCATTTCATTTCATTTCATTTCATTTCATTTCATTTCATTTCATTTCATTTCATTTCATTTCATTTCATTTCATTTCATTTCATTTCATTTCATTTCATTTCATTTCATTTCATTTCATTTCATTTCATTTCATTTCATTTCATTTCATTTCATTTCATTTCATTTCATTTCATTTCATTTCATTTCATTTCATTTCATTTCATTTCATTTCATTTCATTTCATTTCATTTCATTTCATTTCATTTCATTTCATTTCATTTCATTTCATTTCATTTCATTTCATTTCATTTCATTTCATTTCATTTCATTTCATTTCATTTCATTTCATTTCATTTCATTTCATTTCATTTCATTTCATTTCATTTCATTTCATTTCATTTCATTTCATTTCATTTCATTTCATTTCATTTCATTTCATTTCATTTCATTTCATTTCATTTCATTTCATTTCATTTCATTTCATTTCATTTCATTTCATTTCATTTCATTTCATTTCATTTCATTTCATTTCATTTCATTTCATTTCATTTCATTTCATTTCATTTCATTTCATTTCATTTCATTTCATTTCATTTCATTTCATTTCATTTCATTTCATTTCATTTCATTTCATTTCATTTCATTTCATTTCATTTCATTTCATTTCATTTCATTTCATTTCATTTCATTTCATTTCATTTCATTTCATTTCATTTCATTTCATTTCATTTCATTTCATTTCATTTCATTTCATTTCATTTCATTTCATTTCATTTCATTTCATTTCATTTCATTTCATTTCATTTCATTTCATTTCATTTCATTTCATTTCATTTCATTTCATTTCATTTCATTTCATTTCATTTCATTTCATTTCATTTCATTTCATTTCATTTCATTTCATTTCATTTCATTTCATTTCATTTCATTTCATTTCATTTCATTTCATTTCATTTCATTTCATTTCATTTCATTTCATTTCATTTCATTTCATTTCATTTCATTTCATTTCATTTCATTTCATTTCATTTCATTTCATTTCATTTCATTTCATTTCATTTCATTTCATTTCATTTCATTTCATTTCATTTCATTTCATTTCATTTCATTTCATTTCATTTCATTTCATTTCATTTCATTTCATTTCATTTCATTTCATTTCATTTCATTTCATTTCATTTCATTTCATTTCATTTCATTTCATTTCATTTCATTTCATTTCATTTCATTTCATTTCATTTCATTTCATTTCATTTCATTTCATTTCATTTCATTTCATTTCATTTCATTTCATTTCATTTCATTTCATTTCATTTCATTTCATTTCATTTCATTTCATTTCATTTCATTTCATTTCATTTCATTTCATTTCATTTCATTTCATTTCATTTCATTTCATTTCATTTCATTTCATTTCATTTCATTTCATTTCATTTCATTTCATTTCATTTCATTTCATTTCATTTCATTTCATTTCATTTCATTTCATTTCATTTCATTTCATTTCATTTCATTTCATTTCATTTCATTTCATTTCATTTCATTTCATTTCATTTCATTTCATTTCATTTCATTTCATTTCATTTCATTTCATTTCATTTCATTTCATTTCATTTCATTTCATTTCATTTCATTTCATTTCATTTCATTTCATTTCATTTCATTTCATTTCATTTCATTTCATTTCATTTCATTTCATTTCATTTCATTTCATTTCATTTCATTTCATTTCATTTCATTTCATTTCATTTCATTTCATTTCATTTCATTTCATTTCATTTCATTTCATTTCATTTCATTTCATTTCATTTCATTTCATTTCATTTCATTTCATTTCATTTCATTTCATTTCATTTCATTTCATTTCATTTCATTTCATTTCATTTCATTTCATTTCATTTCATTTCATTTCATTTCATTTCATTTCATTTCATTTCATTTCATTTCATTTCATTTCATTTCATTTCATTTCATTTCATTTCATTTCATTTCATTTCATTTTATTTTATACGACGACCGTGGCAAGTGGGAGATGGCTGGAGAGCCTAGTACTCTTGTTGTCCTGGAGTTTAACAAAGAAAAACACGTTTACGGTGCAGGGGGCTTCGGATCCCCCAGTACCGGTAGTGGGGGCGGTGACGCGCAGGCCACCCCGGTACCGTCATCCAGTGACTGTGAGCCTGAGAGGTGGACCGTGGCCTCTCAGGATGTAATGGCTACAGGACGAACCATGCCTCAAGGTGGAGGCGTGTCGGGTGGCTCGGCGTCTGCCAACGTCGGCTTCTCGGCACCTACTATTAAAAAAGATGAGTCCATGGTCCTGGGGGAGGAGACCGGGAGTTCAAATCCTGACTCCGACCCCGGTTCCATGGATTGTGATAACAACGTCTCATCGATTGAAGATCTCTCTGTGGGTGAAGACGAACTCAGAGAGATAATTGAGCTGAGAGAAGAGCTGGAAATTCCGTTACCTAGAGACCTTCAGAACAAGAGTATGAAGGAAATTGAGCTCCGCTTAGTAGACCTTCCTGAGCGTGAGAAAGAAGAAATAATGCTGGCAATTACAGATAATTATTTCTACTCGACTTTTCAACTGTCTTATATCGCCGAAAGACTTAGTCAAATTTTGATAGCCGGTGAGAAATTTAAAGGCGAAAAGAAAAAACTTAGCGAAAGGTCTATTAAGTTAAAAACAGATAAGACAGTAATTGAAAAATTAGTTTTTGACTGGATCTTTTCTAAAAGTAGAGAAGAAAGAGATGATATCATGCATCACTGGAAGATTAGACAAAAGGAATTATCCATTATCAAAAAGAAAGAAGAAGCTATAATCGAAAAAGAGAAAGAGCGAAATTCTGGAAAAGATAAAGATCAGAATACTAAAGAAAAAGATCAAAATATCAAAGTGAAAGAAAAAGATTTAAATTTGGAAAAAGAACTAAAAGTAAACCTTGGAAAGAAGATAAATGTAAATTTGGAAAAAAAATTAAGTAAAGATCCAGATATAGTTATAGTAGGAGATAAAATAAAGTCTAAGAAAGAAGAAAAAATGGAAATTTGTGAAGAATTAGCAGAAAAAGTTAAGGAATCTAAAGAAATTAGAGATGAACCCTACTATATTAGTGATAGTGAGTTTCCAGATGAAGATAAAGCTTCTAGAACGCGTAGACATTTGATAATGGATCGTTTCCATGCTCTTAATATAGAGTTAGAAAAGTATCCATGCAATAATGTAGCTCTTGCTAGAAAGAAATCCGACCTGAAAATAACTAAAAAAGATAGAATGATTATAGAGAAAAGGAAAAAACTGATTCTTCAAATCGATAAAATGAGACCTGCTATAGATCAATGGATTAAAATAAAACATAAAAATGAGAAATTAAGAAAAATAAAAATGAAAGAAATAAATAAAAACTTACCTGGAACCTCAAAGACGTCCTTCGGAGTTGCAGATGACTGGCCGATTAATCCTGATCTTCCGAGAACTGGATGGGACGCTGCTGGAACACCTGAAAATAAAAGAATCACGGAATTATCTAAAAATGAAGAAAAGGAAGTTGAAGATAAAATGGAATTTTCAAAAGATTTAATTAACGCTGATATTATAAATGAAGAAAAGAAATTTGAAAAAGTCACGCTAAAATTTAATAATGACTTAAAAAATACCTTAGATGAGGTCAAAAAATTGGCAGACTATGCCCCTGGTGTTAAAAGCATAAGAAATTTATACAAGGAAGTTATTGCAAGTCTACCTAATAAAATTGAACAATTAATTGAGACCAAAAATACTTTGATGAATTTATTTGAAAATAATCAAATCCAAAAAATTGCCAAAAATATAGAAGATAAAAGAAAGAACTTACCGGGAATGAAAACAGTTAAAGATAGTTCCGTCCAAACGATGTCCGTTGCTGCTCCGATTACGATAAGCTGTACCAGTCGGCAGGTCGGCGATCCTAAAAATGAAAATAACATAAAAATAAGAAACCAAATTAAAACAAAAAGAATCAAACTAGATAACAAAAAATCTGAAGTTAAATCTAATTTTGGATCCAATTTAGAACTTATCTCAAATAACAAAGAAGACGAAATATTAACAATATTGCAACAATTGGTTAAAGATAGATTAAAAATGAAAGAACATATAACAGGCTTACAAGAAGTACAACAATCCTTGATAAATTCCGAGAATAAAATTAAAAAACTGGAACTTAAGGAAAATACAACTAAAGATACCGGAACTATAAGAACTATTAAATCTATAATCTCTTCGCTGACAGATGAATTAAAAACGAAAGACCCAAATATGGAATCTAAAACTTATATAAATATGGTTGGCAATATAAAAGAATTTAGAGAAGAAGAATCCAAAATTGTAGAGTCTAAAAAAGAAGAAGAATTTAAAATAGTAAAATCTAAAAAAGTTCGTCCTAAATGGTCGATACCTAAACCTGATGCGATCATTATTAAAACCTTAAATAAAGAGGATGGATTATTAAAATTGTTACGGATACAGAAAATCTTCCGTTCATTTCCTCACTGGAATCTCTTCCAGATCGTCTCTGGAGGGAAGCGTCCTAGATAACCTTTGATATCTTGGTTGAACCCTTTCATTGGGACTGAGCTCTGGCTCTGATTTAATTGAAAGTCACAAAAACTAGAGTTATTAGTCTGGCCCTAAGTGCCTGATTAGATTATGGACAAAGCAGCCCATTCATGATAAGGGTATATAAACCCTCTGATTCTTACTCTCGGGGGCTAGTACTTCAGTAGACACGAATCGCGTCACATCTTGCTGTACTTTCGAGAAGTCGACTTTCAGTTAGATCGGGCTAAAGATCCCTTTCGAGTCAAAGTTAACCATACGGATTCCGCGTGTTCGGCATAAAATCTGTTAGGCATTATTAAGGTCACTTCCAAGCCCCCGCATTGCCATTGCGTTAAAATAGGTAATTTTCTTTCTCATTTCTGTTCTTTTACACATGCGCTATCGCGACAAATACATTTGTACTACAGATTATTATAGTAGAATATATTTGTGTTACACGATAATCTTGTGTATACCCTTAATTATCGTCCTGTATCCTAATTTAATAGTTGAACGTTCCCACAAGATACAACCTTACCGCTCAGGTTGTATCAATTAGATTATAATAGTTACGAGGCCTTAACCACCTTGCGACTCCCTGATTTCGCATCAGGTTCGTTCGCATCCTTTCTATCTTTCCCAAACAAGATTCACACTACCTAGTGGCTCCCCAATTCCGATTGGGTTCGTCCACGCAACTTCACCCTCCTAGCGGCTCCCTGATTACACATCAGGTTCGTCCGTATCCTTGCAGCTCCCCGATTTCGCATCAGGTTCGTCTGCATTCTTTCCAACCTCCTAACGGCTCCCCAATTTCGCATTGGGTTCGTCCGTGTCTTGCTACAACTTCCTAGCAGCTCCCCGATTTCCGATCGGGTTCGTCCTCGTCGTTTATCATCCTAGCGGCTCCCCAATTTCGCATTGGGTTCGTCCGCTTACCTTCTTCTATCAAAATTCATTCCTTATTCCTAGGGTCATAACCCTTCGCCGGCCACTCGTGCTGCTCGCGGCCTTGGCTCGTAACAAAATACTCCCAAATTTGTAGAGTACTTGAAGATTCGGCTAAGCAAATAAAACATATTAGACATTCTAGGAATAAAGACATAATTATAGAACTTAAAAAAGATTCACAAACAGATGAAATTAAAAACAATCTAATAAAACAAATGCCTAGCGAACATGTTAGGAAAATTCAAAAAACTGTCAACGTTGAGATTGCGGATTTGAATCCCTATACTGAAGAGGACCAGGTGATCTCGGCTATGGCTTCACATCTTAACTGTGACAAAAATGAAACTAGAGGGGGGTTGTTGCTCGCTCGCTTCGCGAGCTTCGCAGGTGGGGGTGTTGTAGCTCGCTTTACGAGCTCGCGAGAGGGTTAGTGGTACGTATGTTATTTGGTGTGTGACTCTCCACGAGCCACACAAATAACTTCCCGAATCGTTAGTTGCAGTATATTAGTATCATTATTTTCTACTTTCTACTTTCATGTGCGCGCATCCGGGATATTTTTCGATTATTGTAAGCGGTTACATTAGCAGTAGTTGCATAATTGAAAAAAAAAAAATTTTTTTTTAAATATGTCTAAATATATATATATATATAGTTACGTTTGCTTCTTCGGAGGATACGCCTCTTGTATAAATTTCAATGTTGAATCAACTCGTTTCGAAAAAAACTAAAAAACTTCTTGACCAAAATGGACCAAAATCTAATCAGCTCTAAGTTACAGCGGGGCACATCGATTGCATCATTCATCATTCTGATCGCGTTGTTACTTTTTCAGAAAACGTTAACGAAAAATTTGATACCATAGAAACGGACATACGCACACACACACACACACACACACACACATACCGACATTTTGATAAAAATAGTCTCAAACGACTCCAATGACCATGAAACGTGGAGATCTGCTAAAAAATCGATTTTCGATTTTCGGGGTAATTACAGTAACTTCCCTATAAATCGGGAAGTTAATTATACTTAGAGTCTTTAGAGAAACATTACAAGGATTTAAAGTAGCTTTATTGGAAGTTCCTATTAGAACCTTGGATACCTTGTTAAATAATAATAAAATGGTATTAAATCTGACCATGGTAACTCTAAACCCGGCACCAAAGCTTAGCAGGTGTTTTAAATGCCACCTGGTTGGTCATTTAATAACGAATTGCCCGGATAAAACAATTAAAGAAGTCAGATGCCGTAAATGTGGTACTGATGGACATGACGCTAAAGAATGTCTATGCAAATTAATGTGCCTAGATTGTAATTTGGCAAATAAACGGACTAACCATCTGAGAGCGTCAATGTCATGTCCTATATATCGCGAGAAATATAGGAATGCGCAAAAACAGTTTATGGATTACCCCTATGATCAGTTAAGAAAGAAGAAATTATTCACAGGAAAAATTAAAGAAAAAGAAAGAATTGCCAAATTAAAACTGAACTTACCTGTAAAAGAGAAACCGCCGGAAGAAAAAGAAAAGATAGAAGAAATGGACATTGTTGAAGATGAAATAGATAATTTTGAAAAAATACGAAATAGAAAACGACAATTGGAAATAGCAGCCGAAAGTGAATCTGAAACAGAAAGTGAAGAAGATGAAAATTACGATACAGACTTCTATTTAAATAATTAGACTCTAAATTAAATTAAATTAAATTAATAAACTAAATTAATAACTATATATTACTACTTAAATGATAATTAAACAAATTTCAGACTTTAATAAAAAAAATAAAAAATAAAAAAAAATTTTTGACAATAAAAACACAACTAAGAACTTACCCGGACAAGTATAAATTAGATAGACGATAGAGCCGATGGTTAGAACAGCCATGAGATGAGAACATACAATACCCTCACCATGAAGTAATGCGAATAGCGGTTCTATGGTGGGGGTAACAATATGACACATGGAGTGGAAAGAAGGTCAAAGACCTGGGCGGTGGGGGTTTAGTGGGTACAGGCGTTAGACTCATTTAGTGAATGATAATCCCCCCAACAACATCCGAGGGGGGAGCCGAGTCCCACACTACCCTCCCCGAACATCATCTTAGGGGAGGGTGTGCGTAAGAGCATTCCCCCACCGCCCTTAAACAAAAAAAAAAAAAAAAAAAAAAAAAAAGAGGTTAGGTTGGGGTGCCAAGGTGTGCATGGGTTCCAAAGCGGTGGAGGGAATGACCTCGAGGCCTCCATACCTCTTGGAATTCCCCCTCCACTGCTGCGGAAACTCCGATGGAACCGATGTTCCTCTCAGAATGGGTACTTACCTTGATACTTACCTTCGGTGAGTGTCCGGGAGAGAGGCCCAGGACGGGGAACTTCGGCGAAGTTGGTAGGCCCAGGCGCACCAAAATCCTCCTACTCCACCTCCTCGTGGGGCACCCCGGGACTCCGCTCAGGCCTAGGTCTGGACGGAGTGCGGACGGAGTAGGCAGGTGAGCGGGAGGTAGGAGCTCGGACTTCCGTTTGGCAGAACGGGGGGACGTCTCCTATCTCCCCAGGGATTGTTCTTCTGGAGACGATAGTGGCAAGTTTCGGCGATAGCTGGAGAGCTTCGTACTCTTCTTTTGCCCTGGATTTGAAAAATAATAATAACGTTTACGGTGCAGGGGGCTTCGGATCCCCCAGTACCGGCGGTGAGGGAGTGGGCGAGCGCGCTCCCTCGGCGTCGTCATCCTACGACCGCGGATCCGGGTTGGTGGATCACTGGGCCACCCGGACAGCAATTACATGCAGCGAAGACAGTAGGAATATAAGGCCGATTCTACGATCAGACTTATCATTGTAGGTAGATTCCTACCTTACCGGCACCGTGTGCCTTATAGTGCGAGCATAGTTTGCGGGGGGTGGGGGAGGGGGGTTTTTCGTGGTATGTAATATGATACATCGAGAAGATAATTGTTTGCGGGGGAGTGGGGGAGGGGGGATTTTTAAAGGACAGTTTCCCACGTTATAGCGCGAGCATACTTTGCGGGGGTGGGGGAGGGGAGACCACATTATCTGTGCTGTATATAGTTTCCTCTTATCTATGACAAGGGGGTTTGCGAATATGATATTCCGAACGTGCTTCGCGAACATGATACATCGAGAAGATAATTGTTTGCGGGGGAGGGGAGGGGGGGGGGATTTTTTAAGAACATAGCGAGACCATATTATCTGTGCTGTATATAGTTTCCTCTTATCTACTCGATGCATTCCTATTGGACCCCCTACGAATATGATATTTCGTACGTGCTTCGCGAATATGATACATCGAGAAGATAGTTTTTTGTAGAGGTTATCTATGACAGAGGTTCTTTCGCGGTATGTAATGCGATACCCCTGGGGAACACATGTTTTTTCCAGAAAGACTTGACCTTGAACGTGTTTGAACGTCGTTCCTACCCATCGTTTAAGACGATTGACCTGAACGCGATGTGAGAAAGAAAGAGAGAGACCGTTCACGATGTAAGAGAGAGTCATAGAATCTTGAACGCGTACGTGTTTGAACGTCGTTCCTACCCATCGTTTAAGCACACTGTTTATATCGTTCTAAGAGAGAGATAGTTTCTCATTAACAGAGTGGTATAGAGTTCCCCTTATCTTTCCAACGTGACTATCGTGAAATAGCGCGAGCTCGTTTCTGAGCGGTATAGATTTCCTCCTTATTTTTTAGATGTCCCGTGCGGAGATGTTTGTTACGTCTATTTCCGGAGAGGGGTATGTGTTTAAAAGAAATAATATCGGTGGCCAAAGAGAAAATCAAAGAGTATTTGTCCTTTTACTTCTGATCTCCTGTTCTGTAGAAAATCTGACCACCGCCTCTGTTTTCACTCAGTCTTTCATTTTTTGTTTTAATAAACATCCTTTGACCCAATTACATCTCTGTTACTGCCCAGTCTTTCTTTATCATTTCTCTCCTCGTCTTTATACCACCTGAAAATAGGTTCTGTTTCATGCTAACTTACCTTATAGATCGACCATATTTTGCGGGGTGGTGGGGGAGGGGGACACCTTATAGCCCGACAATATTTTTGCGGGGGGTGAGGGGGAGGGGAGATTTTTCAAGGAAATTAATAAATAAACATCCTTTTGGCGGTGGGTATCGAGTCGCCGAGCCGTGATATCAGATCACATCTCTTCTCATTCAGTCTTTCCTTATCATTTTTTCAAATAAACATCCTTTGACTCTAATCACATCTCTGTTTTCGCTCTCCTTATCATTCCTCTTCTCGTCTTTACTGTATATTCGTAATAGCAACATCGTTTTGACGGCCGGTATCGAGTCGTGATATCTGACCACATCTGTTTTCACTCAGTCTTTTCAATATCATTTCTTTCCTCTTCTTCATAGAGGTAGTCATAGAATCGAAGAGTCGTAGAATCGCGTCCGAACGTGTTCGAACGTGTTCGAACGTGCTTCTTACCTATGGGGGAGGGGTTGACCTTGATTTTTTCAAAGACTGTTTCCCACGAAAACACGTGCACTTTCGTTTAAGACGATTGTCCTGAACGATGTAAGAGTGAGAGAGAGAGAGAGAGAGACCGTTCATGATGTAAGAGAGAGAGAGAGAGACCATTCACGATGTAAGGGAGAGAGAGAGACCGTTCACGATGTAAGAGAGAGAGTTTTTAATTAACAGAACGGTATAGAGTTTCTCCTTATCTTTTCGACGCGACTATCGCGAAATAGCGCGAGCCCGTTTCAGAGCAGTATAGAGTTTCTTTTTCGATGTAAGATCATGTCCGAACATCTTTTCTAATATCGCGAGCGGAGATTTCGTTCCCCTCTTTTTTAAAAATTAATACGAATAAGAATTTACGTGCTCAAGATGTTTTGAATCCAGATTTTATGAATAATTTGATTGAATTTGCTGACGGATTCAAGTTACTTAAAAATATTCGTTCATCGCCAGCATATTGGGAACAAAAAAAGAAAGAGTTACTAGCAATGATCCGTCAATTGAGTAAACCCACTTTCTTTATGACAGTGTCGGCTGCAGAAAGTTACTGGCCTGAGTTGTTACAATCATTTATGAAATATCGCGATGGTGGTAAAACATTATCTGTACAAGACGCATTCAATTTGGATTACAATACCAAAACTGATCTAATTAAAAATGATCCCGTTACATGCGCTCGATATTTCGATCATAGAGGCACATAAGCTTATGTGGTTATTAAGACAAAAACAAAGTAATTTCGGAGAATATGAGGTTGTGAATAGTTATGAACGAGTGGAAATTCAGCAACGTGGAAGTCCACATGAACATATGTTTCTGTGGTTGAAATGAGCACCTATGTACAATAGTGTTAAAGATAGACACGATCATATTGGTAACAAAGAATTGATTGATTTAATTGCCCGATTTATCACATATAGATATGACGATAATATTACATATATTAAATTTCAAATGTACAAAACATAATCATAGTTGTTAAAAAGGACAAAGAAATTAGCTACGTCGATTTTATATGCCTTATCCAGTAATGAGAAGAACGATGATTCTTGAACCATTAAATAACAAAAAAATGAAATGGCGCCTAAATCCTATAAACTTATTGATGAATTAATAAATGAATTTTATAAGAAAAAATAGTTATGAGCTATGATGAAGTAGTTTAAAAAAAACGGATATTTTTAAAAACGATCCCAGCCTTGAAGTAAATATTAATGGTTATAATGCAGATATTTTACAATTATTCGAATCGAATATGGAATTACAGTTTGTACTTGACAAATATTCGGCGGTGAGTTATGTAACCAATTACATTAGTAAAATTGAAGGAGGTTTATCAAAATTATTAAGGGAAGCTGCTATTGATTGTGATAATAAACAATAAGAATGTTAGAGAAAAAATTTCGAAATATTACCAATGCTTTTTAAATAGTAATTTAATGTCTGCACAAGAAGCAGCCTATCGTGTTTTATCATTACCTTTACAAAGCAAAGTAGAAAGGCAGTATACATGAATACCAATCTGATATCAGAACGTGTATTAATGTTAAAATCTGAGAATGCTTTAAAAAATTAAATGAAGACTCCACCGAAATTTATATGGATGATATATTTGATAATTATAGTAGAAGAGATATTGATTTACATGATATGTGCCTCGCTGAGTTTGCAACGAATTATCAAAAAAGATCATGAAAAAAGGAACAAGAGGAAGGTGATGCTGACAATAATGAGGAAAATGACGAAGTAAGTGATTTCAGACTTCGACAGCAAACAGCTATTATTGGATACAGACGATATAAATAAAAAATTTTTATACCTTTTTTTATTTAATAAAAGTATATATTTAGATACTGTGAGTAAAAAAAAATTAATAATTTTATATATTTATTAATTACTTAAAATTAATACTTAATAACGTTTTTTCTTTTTGCAGACTCAATGAAGAAACATATATAATCAATACAATTATTTTTTAATAAAAAATCTTATATTCATTATATTAGTTTTTTCATTTTTTTAAATTTATTTTATCACGTTCGAGCGACGATTCTTTCGCGATTCCACAGACATCCATACCATGAGGGTTTGGCGGGATTGTATCCGGATCGACTCCGATCGGTACGTTGCCACAGTTCACCCCGCAAACGTATCCGCAGGATCTTGACCAGGCGCGATGCTCCGTCATAGGATCATCATCCTCTTCCCATCCAGTCAGCTGTATGCCGCATTCGAAACATTCAACGAAATCCTCATCACCCAGATAGAAAAATCCTGCGGCGGCGAGTTTCTCCGATTGGACGATGTGTGAGTAACGCCAGTCGTGAAAACTTTGTAGTCTGTCGCGTTCGAGACGATAATCGGGTGGTGGTGTTGCGTGATCGGTTGTTGCGACGGCTCCCTCGGATTTCGTAATCATTGTGATACTCTGTGTGAAAAAAATCAAAAACGTAAAAGGAGGTGTCGTGTTTTACGGTTTTGACTCGCGGGAAAAATTCAAAGATGTAGACGGGTTTTTATAACTGATACTTTACGTGTTTCTTATAATTGTTAACCCATGCTCGAAATGTTTGTACTTCGCGCAGACAGCAATGATACGGTTTCGTTTTGACGTTTTTTACCGGTTGCCAACAGTGAAGTCGACACGGTTCGCCGTCGGCAATTTTATACATAGGATCGTGAACTAGTACATCGTATTTCGGACAGTTGAAATCTTCTAAATTTATCGAGTTTATTTGCATTTGCCGAAGGATGTCTCTCTCGAAACATCTACCTTTGTATGCTACGACAGGATTCGCGTAATCGCACACAAAATTTCGTATAACTTCAAATATATCGTGTTGTTGATAGTTTTCATAGCCGAAATCTTTAAATGGAATCCCATGCACGAAATTGCTGACATACCATGCAGACTTTTTGTCAGCGTCGGATAAACAACGAAAGTTCCTTCCCAAGCGAAATTCAGAGAGTTCGAACGAGCCGTCGCGACAAACATCGATCATGGCTAATTCTTTGCATATAAATCTTTTTTTCACAATGAATCCGTCCATGTCAATGATGTGAGTAATTTGATCCATCTAAATAAAAGAATGTTTTTTCACTAGATTTTTACATCGTTTTTTAAAAACTATTTATTGTACTTACCGTCAAAGAAAAGGGGGAATGCGCGAAGTTGACCGGTCGGATGATAAGATCATACACGCGATGTAACGTCGTATAGCGACTGTGATTGTATACGTTTTTTATGACGAGTGGCGAGCAATTTATAATGAATACCCCTACCACCATATCTCGCTCTATGGTGGAGGGAGGTGATATTATTACTATAATTTTTTCTTTTTAATAAATACGAGTTTAATTGTATGAGGAGGAGGAGGAGGAGAATTGTTTTTAAATTTTAAAAAATAAGATCATTCACATAATATTATTTCATTTGATAAAGTATATATTTTTTGTCAACATAACAGCGGTTTAAGTAATTTTTCGAACAATGTTCATTAATGGACTGTCCTCCACGATGCGGTCATGTATCATCAAGCAGTAGGCTGTTGTCGATCGGGGAACGTTGGTTCGACATTAAAATTCAATTTGCACGTTAATCGTAGCATTTCTTAACGCTTAGTTTTGTCGGGAACAATCGAGAACAACGAGCGGACCATATCGCAGGAAATCCATGTTCAAATACAGTGGACGAAATTTCTATAAGAACTCTACTATTTTTGAACAAAATATTCAAGTATTTTGATAATACGATTAAAGGAAGGCTAGAAAATAATTAAGGAATATAAGAAAGCAGAAATCAATATTCTGAATCCAAAAGAACTGCTTTATTTTTGTTATGAACAAAATATTACAACTGTAACAAAATTTTTATAAGAACAGTCTCATAAATTCGAACGAGAAATTAAGTTTATAATATCAGTATTTAGTACTTCCACCGTTACATTTAATCACTTCAAATATTATTATTTTCCATACTACAAACTAATTTTTTCCAACGTTGTTTTATGGATTTTATTCCACTCGTGTCTTACTGCGTTTTCTAACTCTTTAATGTTGTTATACTGCTTCCCATTTTTATACATATATTGCTCGTGATAGGATTCCCCGTAACTTTTCTATTGGGTTTAGATCAGGCAATGTGACGGTCAGTTCATTAGTTGCAAATTCTTTTGTCTAAACCACTCCGGAGTCTTCTTAGCATTGTGTATCACCGCGTTATCTTGTTGAAAAATACCGTTGTAGTCATGATTTTTCTCTACAAAGCAAAGAGGTAAAAAATAAGGGAATGAAGAGAAAACAGATATAACAATCACAAATCGAAAAAATGAATCCTGAAAGTTTCACAATTTTTAATGAATGTATAATGATCACGGACCAGCATATCGAACAAAATAATTATGAATATGCAGCGTCTGCAGAATGTTTCCTCAATGATGGTTATATCTATACTTTAGTAACAGCCGAAGGTAAAGAAGTCATAAAACCTGATTGTTATTTTACCAAATAAACATATAATTTTATTTCATGAAATTATGAGCAAAAATCTAAAACGAGCGTGGAGTATACAATTTTGATGAAGATACAGGTAAAGTTCTAGCTTTTGAGTAATTTACAAGAGATCCCTGAACATGAGACGAATATTCAGATAATATACACTGGTGAACTTGGAGAAAAGGTAGTAAGACATTGGATTTGCACAAGATCTGATGGCAACGGCAATGTACACAATTATGATAGTTTTAATGCTAATCATTTGAACCATGATGTAATAGATTATTTGAATATCCTTTATAAATATAATAAGAAATATATATATTTCACGTCAGATACAGGTACAGGTACAGATACAGGTACAGGTATAGCGCATGCACAGTATGGCGGTTGAACAGTATACAGTATGGCTGCTGTACAGTACGCAGTATGGCTGTTGTACATCTATCCATGGATCTCTCAAGATCGGTCGACGCGTTTCTCGTTCAATGCAGAACGGGTTTAGAATGGGTTCGACATCAAACAGAGTATTGAACTACATTGAACATTGTTCAAAACGCCCCCAATTGATGCAACAAAAGAGATTGTCAATAGGAGTGAAGCTGAAAAAATAGAGGAAACGGCTGGTCAGCGTACGTGAAGAGCAGCTCTTCACGTACGCTGACCAGTCACATGCGACTGCATGAAAGCTTATTCCAAAGTTCTCCAGCCGATCGTCGTCAATGATGTTGTCCATATCGTCTTTTCACCTTCTCCATCAAGGCATCGAACGTTTGCATTTGCGACTCATCCACAGCACAGGTACAGGTGCAGGTAAAGGTACAGGTACAGGTACAGTGCACGTGCAGGTATAACACATGTACAGTACGTAGCACTGTCTAGAAACTGAAATGGAAACCGAGGGAGGGGAGGCTTGGTGGTTGGGGTTAGGATAGGGCTAGGATAGGGTTAGGATAGCATTAGGATAGGGCTAGGATAGGGTTAGGATAGGCGAGGGGGATGTCGAAAAAATAGACGAAACGACTGGTCACCAGTAATTTAAATAGTGACCAGTCGTTTCGTCTATTTTATCGACATCCCCCTCGCCTATCCTAACCCTATCCTAGCCCTATCCTAATGCTATCCTAACCCTTTTTTTTTTTTTTTTTTTTATTGTGGGGAAATGCTATTCGCATTCCGTAGATCTGAGACCTTCCTCGGGGAGGGGAAATCCCTCCCCAAGGCTACTCAGTAAAACCCCACACCCGCCTAAGCTAATGTAAGGGGGAGGCCAGGATCTCTACCGAACTCAACTGGCCACCCCCTTAGCTGACATGCATCCCAGGGGGAGTTGTTAGCTCCCCCACCATACTCTATAAGACCCCGGGCGGAGGG
>CAKAJA020000101.1:0-51842 GCA_916610235.2 Lasioglossum morio | reverse complement strand
GTATAACGTATAACGTATAACGTATAACGTATAACGTATAACGTATAATGTATAACCTATCACGTACAACGTACAACGTATAACGTATAACGTTAAACATATAACGTATAACGTATAACGTATACCGTATAACGTATAACGTATAACGTATAACGTATAACGTATAACGTATAACGTATAACGTATAACGTATAACGTATAACGTATAACGTATAACGTATAACGTATAACGTATAACGTATAACGTATAACGTATAACGTTAAACATATAAAAAATTTACTTATAACGTATAACGTATAACGTGTAACGTATAACGTATAACGTATAACGTATAACGTATAACGTATAACGTATAACGTATAACGTATAACGTATAACGTACAACGTATAACGTATAACGTTTAAGGTATAACGTATAACGTATAACGTATAATGTATAACCTATCACGTACAACGTACAACGTATAACGTATAACGTTAAACATATAACGTATAACGTATAACGTATAACGTATAACGTATAACGTTAAACGTATAACGTATAACGTATAACGTATAACGTATAACGTATAACGTATAACGTATAACGTATAACGTATAACGTATAACTAATAACGTATAACGTATAACGTATAACGTATAACGTATAACGTATAACGTACAACGTATAACGTATAACGTATAACGTATAACGTATAACGTATAACGTATAACGTATAACGTATAACGTATAACGTATAACGTATAACGTATAACGTATAACATATAACGTATAACGTATAACGTATAACGTATAACGTATAACGTATAACGTATAACGTATAACGTATAACGTATAACGTATAACGTATAACTTATAACGTTAAACGTATAACGTATAACGTATAACGTATAACGTATAACGTATAACGTATAACGTATAACGTATAACGTATAACGTATAACGTATAACGTATAACGTATAACGTATAACGTATAACGTATAACGTATAACGTATAACGTATAACGTACAACGTATAACTTATAACGTATAACGTATAACGTATAACGTATAACGTTAAACATATAAAGAATTTACTTATAACGTATAACGTATAACGTGTAACGTATAACGTATAACGTATAATGTATAACGTATAACGTATAACGTATAATGTTAAACGTATAACGTATATCGTATAACGTATAACGTATAACGTATAACGTATAACGTATAACGGTAAACGTATAACGTATAACGTATAACGTATAACGTATAACGTATAACGTATAACGTTAAACATATAACGTATAACGTATAACGTATAACGTATAACGTATAACGTATAACGTATAACGTATAACGTATAACGTTTAACGTATAACGTATAACGTATAACGTACAACGTATAACGTATAACGTTTAAGGTATAACGTATAACGTATAACGTATAATGTATAACCTATCACGTACAACGTACAACGTATAACGTATAACGTTAAACATATAACGTATAACGTATAACGTATAACGTATAACGTATAACGTATAACGTATAACGTATAACGTATAACGTATAACGTATAACGTATAACGTATAACGTATAACGTATAACGTATAACGTATAACGTATAACGTATAACGTATAACGTATAACGTATAACGTACAACGTATAACGTATAACGTTTAAGGTATAACGTATAACGTATAACGTATAATGTATAACCTATCACGTACAACGTACAACGTATAACGTATAACGTTAAACATATAACGTATAACGTATAACGTATAACGTATAACGTATAACGTATAACGTATAACGTATAACGTATAACGTATAACGTATAACGTATAACGTATAACGTATAACGTATAACGTATAACGTATAACGTATAACGTATAACGTATAACGTATAACGTGTAACGTACAACGTATAACGTATAACGTTTAAGGTATAACGTATAACGTATAACGTATAATGTATAACCTATCACGTACAACGTACAACGTATAACGTATAACGTTAAACATATAACGTATAACGTATAACGTATAACGTATAACGTATAACGTATAACGTATAACGTATAACGTATAACGTATAACGTATAACGTATAACGTATAACGTATAACGTATAACGTATAACGTATAACGTATAACGTATAACGTATAACGTATAACGTATAACGTATAACGTATAACGTATAACGTATAACGTATAACGTATAACGTATAACGTATAACGTATAACGTATAACGTATAACGTATAACGTATAACGTATAACGTATAACGTATAACGTATAACGTATAACGTATAACGTATAACGTATAACGTATAACGGTAAACGTATAACGTATAACGTATAACGTATAACGTATAACGTATAACGTATAACGTATAACGTATAACGTATAACGTATAACGTATAACGTATAACGTATAACGTATAACGTATAACGTATAACGTATAACGTATAACGTATAACGTATAACGTATAACGTATAACGTATAACGTGTAACGTATAATGTATAACGTATAACGTATAACGTATAATGTTAAACGTATAACGTATAACGTATAACGTATAACGTATAACGTATAACGTATAACCTATAACGTATAACGTATAACGTATAACGTATAACGTATAACGTATAATGTATAACGTATAACGTATAACGTATAACGTATAATGTATAACGTATAACGTATAACGTATAATGTTAAACGTATAACGTATAACGTATAACGTATAACGTATAACGTATAACGTATAACGTATAACGTATAATGTATAACGTATAACGTATAATGTTAAACGTATAACGTATAACGTATAACGTATAACGTATAACGTATAACGGTAAACGTATAACGTATAACGTATAACGTATAACGTATAACGTATAACGTATAACGTATAACGTATAACGTATAACGTATAACGTATAACGTATAACGTATAACGTATAACGTATAACGTACAACGTATAACGTATAACGTATAACGTATAACGTATAACGGTAAACGTATAACGTATAACGTATAACGTATAACGTATAACGTGTAACGTATAATGTATAACGTATAACGTATAACGTATAATGTTAAACGTATAACGTATAACGTATAACGTATAACTTATAACGTATAACGTATAACGTATAACGTAGAACGTATAACGTATAACGTATAACGTATAACGTATAACGTATAACGTATAACGTATAACGTATAACGTATAACGTATAACGTATAACTTATAACGTATATCGTATAACGTATAACGTATAACGTATAACGTATAACGTATAACGTACAACGTATAACGTATAACGTTTAAGGTATAACGTATAACGTATAACGTATAATGTATAACCTATCACGTAGAATGTACAACGTATAACGTATAACGTTAAACATATAACGTATAACGTATAACGTATAACGTATAACGTATAACGTATAACGTATAACGTATAACGTATAACGTATAACGTATAACGTATAACGTATAACGTATAACGTATAACGTATAACGTATAACGTATAACGTATAACGTATAACGTATAACGTATAACGTATAACGTATAACGTATAACGTATAACGTATAACGTATAACGTATAACGTATAAAGTATAACGTATAACGGTAAACGTATAACGTATAACGTATAACGTATAACGTATAACGTATAATGTATAACCTATCACGTACAACGTACAACGTATAACGTATAACGTTAAACATATAACGTATAACGTATAACGTATAACGTATAACGTATAACGTATAACGTATAACGTATAACGTATAACGTATAACGTATAACGTATAACGTATAACGTATAACGTATAACGTATAACGTATAACGTATAACGTATAACGTATAACGTATAACGTATAACGTATAACGTATAACGTATAACGTATAACGTATAACGTATAACGTATAACGTATAACGTATAACGTATAACGTATAACGTATAACGTATAACGTATAACGTATAACGTATAACGTATAACGTATAACGTATAACGTATAACGTATAACGTATAACGTATAACGTATAACGTATAACGTATAACGTATAACGTATAACGTATAACGTATAACGTATAACGTATAACGTATAACGTATAACGTATAACGTGTAACGTACAACGTATAACGTATAACGTTTAAGGTATAACGTATAACGTATAACGTATAATGTATAACCTATCACATACAACGTACAACGTATAACGTATAACGTTAAACATATAACGTATAACGTATAACGTATAACGTATAACGTATAACGTATAACGTATAACGAATAACGTATAACGTATAACGTATAACGTCTAACGTATAACGTATAACGTATAACGTATAACGTATAACGTATAACGTATAACGTATAACGTATAACGTATAACGTATAACGTATAACGTATAACGTATAACGTATAACGTATAACGTATAACGTATAACGTATAACGTATAACGTATAACGTATAACGTATAACGTATAACGTATAACGTATAACGTATAACGTATAACGTATAACGTATAACGTATAACGTATAACGTATAACGTATAACGTATAACGTATAACGTATAACGTATAACGTATAACGTATAACGTATAACGTATAACGTATAACGTATAACGTATAACGTATAACGTATAACGTATAACGTATAACGGTAAACGTATAACGTATAACGTATAACGTATAACGTATAACGTATAATGTATAACCTATCACGTACAACGTACAACGTATAACGTATAACGTTAAACATATAACGTATAACGTATAACGTATAACGTATAACGTATAACGTATAACGTATAACGTATAACGTATAACGTATAACGTATAACGTATAACGTATAACGTATAACGTATAACGTATAACGTATAACGTATAACGTATAACGTATAACGTATAACGTATAACGTATAACGTGTAACGTACAACGTATAACGTATAACGTTTAAGGTATAACGTATAACGTATAACGTATAATGTATAACCTATCACGTACAACGTACAACGTATAACGTATAACGTTAAACATATAACGTATAACGTATAACGTATAACGTATAACGTATAACGTATAACGTATAACGTATAACGTATAACGTATAACGTATAACGTATAACGTATAACGTATAACGTATAACGTATAACGTATAACGTATAACGTATAACGTATAACGTATAACGTGTAACGTATAACGTATAACGTATAACGTATAACGTATAACGTATAACTTATAACGTATATCGTATAACGTATAACGTATAACGTATAACGTATAACGTATAACGTACAACGTATAACGTATAACGTTTAAGGTATAACGTATAACGTATAACGTATAATGTATAACCTATCACGTACAATGTACAACGTATAACGTATAACGTTAAACATATAACGTATAACGTATAACGTATAACGTATAACGTATAACGTATAACGTATAACGTATAACGTTAAACATATAACGTATAACGTATAACGTATAACGTATAACGTATAACGTATAACGTATAACGTATAACGTTTAACGTATAACGTATAACGTATAACGTATAACGTATAACGTACAACGTATAACGTATAACGTTTAAGGTATAACGTATAACGTATAACGTATAATGTATAACCTATCACGTACAACGTACAACGTATAACGTATAACGTTAAACATATAACGTATAACGTATAACGTATAACGTATAACGTATAACGTATAACGTATAACGTATAACGTATAACGTATAACGTATAACGTATAACGTATAACGTATAACGTATAACGTACAACGTATAACGTATAACGTTTAAGGTATAACGTATAACGTATAACGTATAATGTATAACCTATCACGTACAACGTACAACGTATAACGTATAACGTTAAACATATAACGTATAACGTATAACGTATAACGTATAACGTATAACGTATAACGTATAACGTATAACGTATAACGTATAACGTATAACGTATAACGTATAACGTATAACGTATAACGTATAACGTATAACGTATAACGTATAACGTATAACGTATAACGTATAACGTATAACGTATAACGTATAACGTATAACGTATAACGTATAACGTATAACGTATAACGTATAACGTATAACGTATAACGTATATCGTATAACGTATAACGTATAACGTATAACGTATAACGTATAACGTATAACGTATAACGTATAACGTATAACGTATAACGTATAACGGTAAACGTATAACGTATAACGTATAACGTATAACGTATAACGTATAATGTATAACCTATCACGTACAACGTACAACGTATAACGTATAACGTTAAACATATAACGTATAACGTATAACGTATAACGTATAACGTATAACGTATAACGTATAACGTATAACGTATAACGTATAACGTATAACGTATAACGTATAACGTATAACGTATAACGTATAACGTATAACGTATAACGTATAACGTATAACGTATAACGTATAACGTATAACGTGTAACGTATAACGTATAACGTATAACGTATAACGTATAACGTATAACGTATAACGTATAACGTATAACGTATAACGTATAACGTATAACGTATAACGTATAACGTATAACGTATAACGTATAACGTATAACGTATAACGTATAACGTATAACGTATAACGTATAACGTATAACGTATAACGTATAACGTATAACGTATAACGTATAACGTATAACGTATAACGTATAACGTATAACGTATAACGTATAACGTATAACGTATAACGTATAACGTATAACGTATAACGTATAACGTATAACGTATAACGTATAACGTATAACGTATAACGTATAACGTATAACGTATAACGGTAAACGTATAACGTATAACGTATAACGTATAACGTATAACGTATAATGTATAACCTATCACGTACAACGTACAACGTATAACGTATAACGTTAAACATATAACGTATAACGTATAACGTATAACGTATAACGTATAACGTATAACGTATAACGTATAACGTATAACGTATAACGTATAACGTATAACGTATAACGTATAACGTATAACGTATAACGTATAACGTATAACGTATAACGTATAACGTATAACGTATAACGTATAACGTGTAACGTACAACGTATAACGTATAACGTTAAACATATAACGTATAACGTATAACGTATAATGTATAACCTATCACGTACAACGTACAACGTATAACGTATAACGTTAAACATATAACGTATAACGTATAACGTATAACGTATAACGTATAACGTATAACGTATAACGTATAACGTATAACGTATAACGTATAACGTATAACGTATAACGTATAACGTATAACGTATAACGTATAACGTATAACGTATAACGTATAACGTATAACGTGTAACGTATAACGTATAACGTATAACGTATAACGTATAACGTATAACTTATAACGTATATCGTATAACGTATAACGTATAACGTATAACGTATAACGTATAACGTACAACGTATAACGTATAACGTTTAAGGTATAACGTATAACGTATAACGTATAATGTATAACCTATCACGTACAATGTACAACGTATAACGTATAACGTTAAACATATAACGTATAACGTATAACGTATAACGTATAACGTATAACGTATAACGTATAACGTATAACGTTAAACATATAACGTATAACGTATAACGTATAACGTATAACGTATAACGTATAACGTATAACGTATAACGTTTAACGTATAACGTATAACGTATAACGTATAACGTATAACGTACAACGTATAACGTATAACGTTTAAGGTATAACGTATAACGTATAACGTATAATGTATAACCTATCACGTACAACGTACAACGTATAACGTATAACGTTAAACATATAACGTATAACGTATAACGTATAACGTATAACGTATAACGTATAACGTATAACGTATAACGTATAACGTATAACGTATAACGTATAACGTATAACGTATAACGTATAACGTATAACGTATAACGTATAACGTATAACGTATAACGTATAACGTATAACGTACAACGTATAACGTATAACGTTTAAGGTATAACGTATAACGTATAACGTATAATGTATAACCTATCACGTACAACGTACAACGTATAACGTATAACGTTAAACATATAACGTATAACGTATAACGTATAACGTATAACGTATAACGTATAACGTATAACGTATAACGTATAACGTATAACGTATAACGTATAACGTATAACGTATAACGTATAACGTATAACGTATAACGTATAACGTATAACGTATAACGTATAACGTATAACGTGTAACGTACAACGTATAACGTATAACGTTTAAGGTATAACGTATAACGTATAACGTATAATGTATAACCTATCACGTACAACGTACAACGTATAACGTATAACGTTAAACATATAACGTATAACGTATAACGTATAACGTATAACGTATAACGTATAACGTATAACGTATAACGTATAACGTATAACGTATAACGTATAACGTATAACGTATAACGTATAACGTATAACGTATAACGTATAACGTATAACGTATAACGTATAACGTATAACGTATAACGTATAACGTATAACGTATAACGTATAACGTATAACGTATAACGTATAACGTATAACGTATAACGTATAACGTATAACGTATAACGTATAACGTATAACGTATAACGGTAAACGTATAACGTATAACGTATAACGTATAACGTATAACGTATAATGTATAACCTATCACGTACAACGTACAACGTATAACGTATAACGTTAAACATATAACGTATAACGTATAACGTATAACGTATAACGTATAACGTATAACGTATAACGTATAACGTATAACGTATAACGTATAACGTATAACGTATAACGTATAACGTATAACGTATAACGTATAACGTATAACGTATAACGTATAACGTATAACGTGTAACGTACAACGTATAACGTATAACGTTTAAGGTATAACGTATAACGTATAACGTATAATGTATAACCTATCACGTACAACGTACAACGTATAACGTATAACGTTAAACATATAACGTATAACGTATAACGTATAACGTATAACGTATAACGTATAACGTATAACGTATAACGTATAACGTATAACGTATAACGTATAACGTATAACGTATAACGTATAACGTATAACGTATAACGTATAACGTATAACGTATAACGTATAACGTATAACGTATAACGTATAACGTATAACGTATAACGTATAACGTATAACGTATAACGTATAACGTATAACGTATAACGTATAACGTATAACGTATAACGTACAACGTACAACGTATAACGTATAACGTATAACGTATAACGTATAACGTATAACGTATAACGTATAACGTATAACGTATAACGTATAACGTATAACGGTAAACGTATAACGTATAACGTATAACGTATAACGTATAACGTATAACGTATAACGTATAACGTATAATGTATAACGTATAACGTATAACGTATAACGTATAACGTATAACGTATAACGTATAACGTATAACGTATAACGTATAACGTATAACGTATAACGTATAACGTATAACGTATAACGTATAACGTATAACGTATAACGTATTACGTATAACGTATAACTTATAACGTATAACGTATAACTTATAACGTATAACGTATAACGTATAACGTATAACGTGTAACGTATAATGTATAACGTATAACGTATAACGTATAACGTATAACGTATAACGTATAACGTATAACGTGTAACGTATAACGTATAACGTATAACGTATAACGTATAACGTATAACGTATAACTTATAACGTATATCGTATAACGTATAACGTATAACGTATAACGTATAACGTATAACGTACAACGTATAACGTATAACGTTTAAGGTATAACGTATAACGTATAACGTATAATGTATAACCTATCACGTACAATGTACAACGTATAACGTATAACGTTAAACATATAACGTATAACGTATAACGTATAACGTATAACGTATAACGTATAACGTATAACGTATAACGTATAACGTATAACGTGTAACGTACAACGTATAACGTATAACGTTTAAGGTATAACGTATAACGTATAACGTATAATGTATAACCTATCACGTACAACGTACAACGTATAACGTATAACGTTAAACATATAACGTATAACGTATAACGTATAACGTATAACGTATAACGTATAACGTATAACGTATAACGTATAACGTATAACGTATAACGTATAACGTATAACGTATAACGTATAACGTATAACGTATAACGTATAACGTATAACGTATAACGTATAACGTATAACGTATAACGTATAACGTATAACGTATAACGTATAACGTATAACGTATAACGTATAACGTATAACGTATAACGTATAACGTATAACGTATAACGTATAACGTATAACGGTAAACGTATAACGTATAACGTATAACGTATAACGTATAACGTATAATGTATAACCTATCACGTACAACGTACAACGTATAACGTATAACGTTAAACATATAACGTATAACGTATAACGTATAACGTATAACGTATAACGTATAACGTATAACGTATAACGTATAACGTATAACGTATAACGTATAACGTATAACGTATAACGTATAACGTATAACGTATAACGTATAACGTATAACGTATAACGTATAACGTATAACGTATAACGTATAACGTGTAACGTACAACGTATAACGTATAACGTTTAAGGTATAACGTATAACGTATAACGTATAATGTATAACCTATCACGTACAACGTACAACGTATAACGTATAACGTTAAACATATAACGTATAACGTATAACGTATAACGTATAACGTATAACGTATAACGTATAACGTATAACGTATAACGTATAACGTATAACGTATAACGTATAACGTATAACGTATAACGTATAACGTATAACGTATAACGTATAACGTATAACGTATAACGTATAACGTATAACGTATAACGTATAACGTATAACGTATAACGTATAACGTATAACGTATAACGTATAACGTATAACGTATAACGTATAACGTATAACGTATAACGTATAACGTATAACGTATAACGTATAACGTATAACGTATAACGTATAACGTATAACGGTAAACGTATAACGTATAACGTATAACGTATAACGTATAACGTATAACGTATAACGTATAACGTATAATGTATAACGTATAACGTATAACGTATAACGTATAACGTATAACGTATAACGTATAACGTATAACGTATAACGTATAACGTATAACGTATAACGTATAACGTATAACGTATAACGTATAACGTATAACGTATAACGTATAACGTATTACGTATAACGTATAACTTATAACGTATAACGTATAACTTATAACGTATAACGTATAACGTATAACGTATAACGTGTAACGTATAATGTATAACGTATAACGTATAACGTATAATGTTAAACGTATAACGTATAACGTATAACGTATAACGTATAACGTATAACCTATAACGTATAACGTATAACGTATAACGTATAACGTATAACGTATAACGTATAACGTATAACGTATAACGTATAACGTATAACGTATAACGTATAACGTATAACGTATAACGTATAACGTATAACGTATAACGTATAACGTATAAAGTATAACGTATAACGTATAACGTATAACGTATAACGTATAACGTATAACGTATAACGTATAACGTATAACGTATAACGTATAACGTATAACGTATAACGTATAACGAATAACGTATAACGTATAACGTATAACGTATAACGTATAACGTATAACGTATAACGTATAACTTATAACGTATAACGTATAACTTATAACGTATAACGTATAACGTATAACGTATAACGTATAACGTATAACGTATAACGTATAATGTATAACGTATAACGTATAACGTATAATGTATAACGTATAACGTATAACGTATAATGTATAACGTATAACGTATATCGTATAACGTATAACGTATAATGTATAACGTATAACGTATAACGTATAACGTATAACGTATAACGTACAACGTATAACGTATAACGTACAGCGTATAACGTATAACATACAACGTATAACGTACAACGTATAACGTACAACGTATAACGTACAACGTATAACGTACAACGTATAACGTACAACGTACAACGTGTAACGTATAACGTATAACGTACAGCGTATAACGTATAACGTACAACGTATAATGTACAACGTATAACGTACAACGTACAACGTGTAACGTATAACGTATAACGTATAACTTATAACGTACAGCGTATAACGTGTAACGTATAACGTATAACGTACAGCGTATAACGTATAACGTACAACGTATAATGTACAACGTATAACGTACAACGTACAACGTGTAACGTATAACGTATAACTTATAACGTACAGCGTATAACGTATAACGTATAACGTATAACGTACAGCGTATAACGTATAACGTAAAACGTATAATGTACAACGTATAACGTACAACGTACAACGTGTAACGTATAACGTATAACGTATAACTTATAACGTACAGCGGATAACGTATAACGTATAACGTATAACGTACAACGTATAACGTACAGCGTATAACGTACAGCGTATAACGTGTAACGTATAACGTGTAACGTATAACGTATAACGTACAGCGTATAACGTACAGCGTATAACGTATAACGTATAAGGTATAACGTACAGCGTATAACGTACAACGTATAACGTATACCGTATAACGTACAGCGTATAACGTACAGCGTATAACGTATAACGTATAACGTATAACGTACAACGTATAACGTATAACGTACAGCGTATAACGTATAACATACAACGTATAACGTACAACGTATAACGTACAACGTATAACGTACAACGTATAACGTACAACGTACAACGTGTAACGTATAACGTATAACGTACAGCGTATAACGTATAACGTACAACGTATAATGTACAACGTATAACGTACAACGTACAACGTGTAACGTGTAACCTATAATGTATAACGTATAACCTATAACGTATAACGTACAGCGTATAACGTATAAGGTATAACGTACAGCGTATAACGTACAAAGTATAACGTATAACGTATATCGTGTAACGTATAACGTACAGCGTATAACGTACAGCGTATAACGTACAGCGTATAACGTATAACGTATAACGTGTAACGTATAACGTATAACGTATAACGTATAACGTATAACGTACAACGTATAACGTATAACGTACAGCGTATAACGTATAACATACAACGTATAACGTACAACGTATAACGTATAACGTATAACGTATAACGTATAACGTATAACGTATAACGTATAACGTATAACGTATAACGTATAACGTATAACGTATAACGTATAACGTATAACGTATAACGTATAACGTATAACGTATAACGTATAACGTATAACGTATAACGTATAACGTATAACGTATAACGTATAACGTATAACGTATAACGTATAACGTATAACGTATAACGTATAACGTATAACGTATAACGTATAACGTATAACGTATAACGTATAACGTATAACGTATAACGTATAACGTATAACGTATAACGTATAACGTATAACGTATAACGTATAACGTATAACGTATAACGTATAACGTATAACGTATAACGTATAACGTATAACGTATAACGTATAACGTATAACGTATAACGTATAACGTATAACGTATACCGTACAGCGTATAACGTATAACATACAACGTATAACGTACAACGTATAACGTACAACGTATAACGTACAACGTATGACGTACAACGTACAACGTGTAACGTATAACGTATAACGTATAACGTACAGCGTATAACGTACAGCGTATAACGTACAGCGTATAACGTATAACGTATAACGTGTAACGTATAACGTATAACGTACAGCGTATAACGTACAGCGTATAACGTATAACGTATAAGGTATAACGTACAGCGTATAACGTACAAAGTATAACGTATAACGTATATCGTGTAACGTATAACGTACAGCGTATAACGTACAGCGTATAACGTACAGCGTATAACGTATAACGTATAACGTGTAACGTATAACGTATAACGTATAACGTATAACGTATAACGTACAACGTATAACGTATAACGTACAGCGTATAACGTATAACATACAACGTATAACGTACAACGTATAACGTACAACGTATAACGTACAACGTATAACGTACAACGTACAACGTGTAACGTATAACGTATAACGTACAGCGTATAACGTACAGCGTATAACGTATAACGTATAACGTATAACGTACAACGTATAACGTATAACGTATAACGTATAACGTATAACGTATAACGTACAACGTATAACGTACAACGTACAACGTGTAACGTATAACGTATAACGTACAGCGTATAACGTATAACGTACAACGTATAATGTACAACGTATAACGTACCACGTACAACGGGTAACGTATAACGTATAACGTACAGAGTATAACGTACAGCGTATAACGTATAATGTACAACGTATAACGTACAACGTACAACGTGTAACGTATAACATATAACGTATAACTTATAACGTACAGCGTATAACGTATAACGTATAACGTATAACGTATAACGTACAGCGTATAACGTATAACGTACAACGTATAATGTACAACGTATAACGTACAACGTACAACGTGTAACGTATAACGTATAACGTATAACTTATAACGTACAGCGTATAACGTATAACGTATAACGTATAACGTATAACGTATAATGTATAACGTATAACGTATATCGTATAACGTATAACGTATAATGTATAACGTATAACGTATAACGTATAACGTATAACGTACAGCGTATAACGTATAACGTACAAGGTATAACGTACAACGTACAACGTGTAACGTATAACGTATAACGTATAACGTATAACGTATAACGTATATCGTATAACGTATAACGTATAATGTATAACGTATAACGTATAACGTATAACGTATAACGTACAGCGTATAACGTATAACGTACAAGGTATAACGTACAACGTACAACGTGTAACGTATAACGTACAACGTATAATGTACAACGTATAACGTACAACGTACAACGTGTAACGTGTAACCTATAATGTATAACGTATAACGTATAACGTATAACGTATAACGTACAGCGTATAACGTACAACGTATAACGTATAACGTATATCGTATAACGTATAACGTACAGCGTATAACGTACAGCGTATAACGTATAACGTATAACGTATAACGTACAACGTATAACGTATAAGGTATAACGAACAGCGTATAACGTACAACGTATAACGTATAACGTATAACGTACAGCGTATAACGTACAGCGTATAACGTACAACGTATAACGTACAACGTATAACGTACAACGTATAACGTACAACGTACAACGTGTAACGTATAACGTATAACGTACAGCGTATAACGTATAACGTACAACGTATAACGTACAACGTATAACGTACAACGTATAACGTTCAACGTACAACGTGTAACGTATAACGTATAACGTATAACGTACAGCGTATAACGTACAGCGTATAACGTACAGCGTATAACGTACAACGTGTAACGTATAACGTATAACGTACAGCGTATAACGTATAACGTACAACGTATAATGTACAACGTATAACGTACAACGTACAACGTGTAACGTGTAACGTATAACGTATAACTTATAACGTACAGCGTATAACGTACAGCGTATAACGTATAACGTATAACGTATAACGTATAACGTATAACGTACAACGTACAACGTGTCACGTATAACGTATAACGTATAACGTACAGCGTATAACGTACAGCGTATAACGTACAGCGTATAACGTATAACGTATAACGTGTAACGTATAACGTATAACGTACAGCGTATAACGTACAGCGTATAACGTGTAACGTATAAGGTATAACGTACAGCGTATAACGTACAAAGTATAACGTATAACGTATATCGTGTAACGTATAACGTTCAGCGTATAACGTACAGCGTATAACGTACAGCGTATAACGTACAGCGTATAACGTATAACGTATAAAGTGTAACGTATAACGTATAACGTACAGCGTATAATGTACAGCGTATAACGTATAACGTATAAGGTATAACGTACAGCGTATAACGTACAACGTATAACGTATACCGTATAACGTACAGCGTATAACGTACAGCGTATAACGTATAACGTATAACGTATAACGTACAACGTATAACGTATAACGTACAGCGTATAACGTATAACATACAACGTATAACGTACAACGTATAACGTACAACGTATAACGTACAACGTATAACGTACAACGTACAACGTGTAACGTATAACGTATAACGTACAGCGTATAACGTATAACGTACAACGTATAATGTACAACGTATAACGTACAACGTACAACGTGTAACGTATAACGTATAACGTATAACTTATAACGTACAGCGTATAACGTGTAACGTATAACGTATAACGTACAGCGTATAACGTATAACGTACAACGTATAATGTACAACGTATAACGTACAACGTACAACGTGTAACGTATAACGTATAACGTATAACTTATAACGTACAGCGTATAACGTATAACGTATAACGTATAACGTACAGCGTATAACGTATAACGTAAAACGTATAATGTACAACGTATAACGTACAACGTACAACGTGTAACGTATAACGTATAACGTATAACTTATAACGTACAGCGGATAACGTATAACGTATAACGTATAACGTACAACGTATAACGTACAGCGTATAACGTACAGCGTATAACGTGTAACGTATAACGTGTAACGTATAACGTATAACGTACAGCGTATAACGTACAGCGTATAACGTATAACGTATAAGGTATAACGTACAGCGTATAACGTACAACGTATAACGTATACCGTATAACGTACAGCGTATAACGTACAGCGTATAACGTATAACGTATAACGTATAACGTATAACGTATAACGTACAACGTATAACGTATAACGTACAGCGTATAACGTATAACATACAACGTATAACGTACAACGTATAACGTACAACGTATAACGTACAACGTATAACGTACAACGTACAACGTGTAACGTATAACGTATAACGTACAGCGTATAACGTATAACGTACAACGTATAATGTACAACGTATAACGTACAACGTACAACGTGTAACGTGTAACCTATAATGTATAACGTATAACGTATAACGTATAACGTACAGCGTATAACGTATAACGTACAACGTATAATGTACAACGTATAACGTACAACGTACAACGTGTAACGTGTAACCTATAATGTATAACGTATAACGTATAACGTATAACGTATAACGTATAACGTACAGCGTATAACGTATAACGTACAACGTACAACGTATAACGTACAACGTACAACGTGTAACGTATAACGTATAACGTATAACGTATAACGTATAACGTCTAGCGTGTAACGTGTAACGTGTAACGTGTAACGTATAACGTATAACGTACAGCGTATAACGTACAGCGTATAACGTATAACGTATAAGGTATAACGTACAGCGTATAACGTACAACGTATAACGTATACCGTATAACGTACAGCGTATAACGTACAGCGTATAACGTATAACGTATAACGTATAACGTACAACGTATAACGTATAACGTACAGCGTATAACGTATAACATACAACGTATAACGTACAACGTATAACGTACAACGTATAACGTACAACGTATAACGTACAACGTACAACGTGTAACGTATAACTTATAACGTACAGCGTATAACGTATAACGTACAACGTATAATGTACAACGTATAACGTACAACGTACAACGTGTAACGTGTAACCTATAATGTATAACGTATAACGTATAACGTATAACGTACAGCGTATAACGTATAACGTACAACGTATAATGTACAACGTATAACGTACAACGTACAACGTGTAACGTGTAACCTATAATGTATAACGTATAACGTATAACGTATAACGTATAACGTACAGCGTATAACGTATAACGTACAACGTACAACGTATAACGTACAACGTACAACGTGTAACGTATAACGTATAACGTATAACGTATAACGTACAGCGTATAACGTACAGCGTATAACGTACAGCGTATAACGTATAACGTGTAACGTATAACGTATAACGTACAGCGTATAACGTACAGCGTATAACGTATAACGTATAACGTATAACGTATAACGTACAACGTGTAACGTATAACGTATAACGTATAACTTATAACGTATAACGTATAACGTATAACGTATAACGTATAACGTATAACGTACAACGTATAACGTACAACGTACAACGTGTAACGTATAACGTATAACGTACAGCGTATAACGTATAACGTACAACGTATAATGTACAACGTATAACGTACCACGTACAACGGGTAACGTATAACGTATAACGTATAACGTATAACGTATAACGTATATCGTATATCGTGTAACGTATAACGTACAGCGTATAACGTACAGCGTATAACGTATAACGTACAACGTATAACGTACAACGTACAACGTGTAACGTATAACGTATAACGTACAGCGTATAACGTATAACGTACAACGTATAATGTACAACGTATAACGTACAACGTACAACGTGTAACGTATAACGTATAACGTATAACTTATAACGTACAGCGTATAACGTGTAACGTATAACGTATAACGTACAGCGTATAACGTATAACGTACAACGTATAATGTACAACGTATAACGTACAACGTACAACGTGTAACGTATAACGTATAACGTATAACTTATAACGTACAGCGTATAACGTATAACGTATAACGTATAACGTACAGCGTATAACGTATAACGTAAAACGTATAATGTACAACGTATAACGTACAACGTACAACGTGTAACGTATAACGTATAACGTATAACTTATAACGTACAGCGGATAACGTATAACGTATAACGTATAACGTACAACGTATAACGTACAGCGTATAACGTACAGCGTATAACGTGTAACGTATAACGTGTAACGTATAACGTATAACGTACAGCGTATAACGTACAGCGTATAACGTATAACGTATAAGGTATAACGTACAGCGTATAACGTACAACGTATAACGTATACCGTATAACGTACAGCGTATAACGTACAGCGTATAACGTATAACGTATAACGTATAACGTATAACGTACAACGTATAACGTATAACGTACAGCGTATAACGTATAACATACAACGTATAACGTACAACGTATAACGTACAACGTATAACGTACAACGTATAACGTACAACGTACAACGTGTAACGTATAACGTATAACGTACAGCGTATAACGTATAACGTACAACGTATAATGTACAACGTATAACGTACAACGTACAACGTGTAACGTGTAACCTATAATGTATAACGTATAACGTATAACGTATAACGTACAGCGTATAACGTATAACGTACAACGTATAATGTACAACGTATAACGTACAACGTACAACGTGTAACGTGTAACCTATAATGTATAACGTATAACGTATAACGTATAACGTATAACGTATAACGTACAGCGTATAACGTATAACGTACAACGTACAACGTATAACGTACAACGTACAACGTGTAACGTATAACGTATAACGTATAACGTATAACGTATAACGTCTAGCGTGTAACGTGTAACGTGTAACGTGTAACGTATAACGTATAACGTACAGCGTATAACGTACAGCGTATAACGTATAACGTATAAGGTATAACGTACAGCGTATAACGTACAACGTATAACGTATACCGTATAACGTACAGCGTATAACGTACAGCGTATAACGTATAACGTATAACGTATAACGTACAACGTATAACGTATAACGTACAGCGTATAACGTATAACATACAACGTATAACGTACAACGTATAACGTACAACGTATAACGTACAACGTATAACGTACAACGTACAACGTGTAACGTATAACTTATAACGTACAGCGTATAACGTATAACGTACAACGTATAATGTACAACGTATAACGTACAACGTACAACGTGTAACGTGTAACCTATAATGTATAACGTATAACGTATAACGTATAACGTACAGCGTATAACGTATAACGTACAACGTATAATGTACAACGTATAACGTACAACGTACAACGTGTAACGTGTAACCTATAATGTATAACGTATAACGTATAACGTATAACGTATAACGTACAGCGTATAACGTATAACGTACAACGTACAACGTATAACGTACAACGTACAACGTGTAACGTATAACGTATAACGTATAACGTATAACGTACAGCGTATAACGTACAGCGTATAACGTACAGCGTATAACGTATAACGTGTAACGTATAACGTATAACGTACAGCGTATAACGTACAGCGTATAACGTATAACGTATAACGTATAACGTATAACGTACAACGTGTAACGTATAACGTATAACGTATAACTTATAACGTATAACGTATAACGTATAACGTATAACGTATAACGTATAACGTATAACGTACAACGTATAACGTACAACGTACAACGTGTAACGTATAACGTATAACGTACAGCGTATAACGTATAACGTACAACGTATAATGTACAACGTATAACGTACCACGTACAACGGGTAACGTATAACGTATAACGTATAACGTATAACGTATAACGTATATCGTATATCGTGTAACGTATAACGTACAGCGTATAACGTACAGCGTATAACGTATAACGTACAACGTATAACGTACAACGTACAACGTGTAACGTATAACGTATAACGTGTAACGTATAACGTATAACGTATAACGTATAACGTATAACGTATAACGTATAACGTATAACGTATAACGTATAACGTATAACGTATAACGTATAACGTATAACGTATAACGTATAACGTATAACGTATAACGTATAACGTATAACGTATAACGTATAACGTATAACGTATAACGTATAACGTATAACGTATAACGTATAACGTATAACGTATAACGTATAACGTATAACGTATAACGTATAACGTATAACGTATAACGTATAACGTACAACGTATAACGTATAACGTACAGCGTATAACGTATAACATACAACGTATAACGTACAACGTATAACGTACAACGTATAACGTACAACGTATAACGTACAACGTACAACGTGTAACGTATAACGTATAACGTACAGCGTATAACGTATAACGTACAACGTATAATGTACAACGTATAACGTACAACGTACAACGTGTAACGTATAACGTATAACGTATAACTTATAACGTACAGCGTATAACGTGTAACGTATAACGTATAACGTACAGCGTATAACGTATAACGTACAACGTATAATGTACAACGTATAACGTACAACGTACAACGTGTAACGTATAACGTATAACGTATAACTTATAACGTACAGCGTATAACGTATAACGTATAACGTATAACGTACAGCGTATAACGTATAACGTAAAACGTATAATGTACAACGTATAACGTACAACGTACAACGTGTAACGTATAACGTATAACGTATAACTTATAACGTACAGCGGATAACGTATAACGTATAACGTATAACGTACAACGTATAACGTACAGCGTATAACGTACAGCGTATAACGTGTAACGTATAACGTGTAACGTATAACGTATAACGTACAGCGTATAACGTACAGCGTATAACGTATAACGTATAAGGTATAACGTACAGCGTATAACGTACAACGTATAACGTATACCGTATAACGTACAGCGTATAACGTACAGCGTATAACGTATAACGTATAACGTATAACGTATAACGTACAACGTATAACGTATAACGTACAGCGTATAACGTATAACATACAACGTATAACGTACAACGTATAACGTACAACGTATAACGTACAACGTATAACGTACAACGTACAACGTGTAACGTATAACGTATAACGTACAGCGTATAACGTATAACGTACAACGTATAATGTACAACGTATAACGTACAACGTACAACGTGTAACTTGTAACCTATAATGTATAACGTATAACGTATAACGTATAACGTACAGCGTATAACGTATAACGTACAACGTATAATGTACAACGTATAACGTACAACGTACAACGTGTAACGTGTAACCTATAATGTATAACGTATAACGTATAACGTATAACGTATAACGTACAGCGTATAACGTATAACGTACAACGTACAACGTATAACGTACAACGTACAACGTGTAACGTATAACGTATAACGTATAACGTATAACGTATAACGTCTAGCGTGTAACGTGTAACGTGTAACGTGTAACGTATAACGTATAACGTACAGCGTATAACGTACAGCGTATAACGTATAACGTATAAGGTATAACGTACAGCGTATAACGTACAACGTATAACGTATACCGTATAACGTACAGCGTATAACGTACAGCGTATAACGTATAACGTATAACGTATAACGTACAACGTATAACGTATAACGTACAGCGTATAACGTATAACATACAACGTATAACGTACAACGTATAACGTACAACGTATAACGTACAACGTATAACGTACAACGTACAACGTGTAACGTATAACGTATAACGTACAGCGTATAACGTATAACGTACAACGTATAATGTACAACGTATAACGTACAACGTACAACGTGTAACGTGTAACCTATAATGTATAACGTATAACGTATAACGTATAACGTACAGCGTATAACGTATAACGTACAACGTATAATGTACAACGTATAACGTACAACGTACAACGTGTAACGTGTAACCTATAATGTATAACGTATAACGTATAACGTATAACGTATAACGTACAGCGTATAACGTATAACGTACAACGTACAACGTATAACGTACAACGTACAACGTGTAACGTATAACGTATAACGTATAACGTATAACGTACAGCGTATAACGTACAGCGTATAACGTACAGCGTATAACGTATAACGTGTAACGTATAACGTATAACGTACAGCGTATAACGTACAGCGTATAACGTATAACGTATAACGTATAACGTACAACGTGTGACGTATAACGTATAACGTATAACTTATAACGTATAACGTATAACGTATAACGTATAACGTATAACGTATAACGTACAACGTATAACGTACAACGTACAACGTGTAACGTATAACGTATAACGTACAGCGTATAACGTATAACGTACAACGTATAATGTACAACGTATAACGTACCACGTACAACGGGTAACGTATAACGTATAACGTATAACGTATAACGTATAACGTATATCGTATATCGTGTAACGTATAACGTACAGCGTATAACGTACAGCGTATAACGTATAACGTACAACGTATAACGTACAACGTACAACGTGTAACGTATAACGTATAACGTGTAACGTATAACGTATAACGTATAACGTATAACGTATAACGTATAACGTATAACGTATAACGTATAACGTATAACGTATAACGTATAACGTATAACGTATAACGTATAACGTATAACGTATAACGTATAACGTATAACGTATAACGTATAACGTATAACGTATAACGTATAACGTATAACGTATAACGTATAACGTATAACGTATAACGTATAACGTATAACGTATAACGTATAACGTATAACGTATAACGTATAACGTATAACGTATAACGTATAACGTATAACGTATAACGTATAACGAATAACGTATAACGTATAACGTATAACGTATAACGTATAACGTATAACGTATAACGTATAACGTATAACGTATAACGTATAACGTATAACGTATAACGTATAACGTATAACGTATAACGTATAACGTATAACGTATACCGTACAGCGTATAACGTATAACATACAACGTATAACGTACAACGTATAACGTACAACGTATAACGTACAACGTATGACGTACAACGTACAACGTGTAACGTATAACGTATAACGTATAACGTACAGCGGATAACGTACAGCGTATAACGTACAGCGTATAACGTATAACGTATAACGTGTAACGTATAACGTATAACGTACAGCGTATAACGTACAGCGTATAACGTATAACGTATAAGGTATAACGTACAGCGTATAACATACAACGTATAACGTATACCGTATAACGTACAGCGTATAACGTACAGCGTATAACGTATAACGTACAACGTACAACGTGTAACGTATAACGTATAACGTACAGCGTATAACGTATAACGTACAACGTATAATGTACAACGTATAACGTACAACGTACAACGTGTAACGTATAACGTATAACGTATAACTTATAACGTACAGCGTATAACGTATAACGTACAACGTATAACGTACAACGTATGACGTACAACGTACAACGTGTAACGTATAACGTATAACGTATAACGTACAGCGTATAACGTACAGCGTATAACGTACAGCGTATAACGTATAACGTATAACGTGTAACGTATAACGTATAACGTACAGCGTATAACGTACAGCGTATAACGTATAACGTATAAGGTATAACGTACAGCGTATAACGTACAAAGTATAACGTATAACGTATATCGTGTAACGTATAACGTACAGCGTATAACGTACAGCGTATAACGTACAGCGTATAACGTATAACGTATAACGTATAACGTGTAACGTATAACGTATAACGTACAGCGTATAACGTACAGCGTATAACGTATAACGTATAAGGTATAACGTACAGCGTATAACGTACAACGTATAACGTATAACGTATAACGTACAGCGTATAACGTACAGCGTATAACGTATAACGTATAACGTATAACGTACAACGTATAACGTATAACGTACAGCGTATAACGTATAACATACAACGTATAACGTACAACGTATAACGTACAACGTATAACGTACAACGTATAACGTACAACGTACAACGTGTAACGTATAACGTATAACGTACAGCGTATAACGTATAACGTACAACGTATAATGTACAACGTATAACGTACAACGTGCAACGTGTAACGTATAACGTATAACGTATAACTTATAACGTACAGCGTATAACGTATAACGTATAACGTACAGCGTATAACGTATAACGTACAACGTATAATGTACAACGTATAACGTACAACGTACAACGTGTAACGTATAACGTATAACGTATAACTTATAACGTACAGCGGATAACGTATAACGTATAACGTATAACGTACAACGTATAACGTACAGCGTATAACGTACAGCGTATAACGTATAACGTATAACGTGTAACGTATAACGTATAACGTACAGCGTATAACGTACAGCGTATAACGTATAACGTATAAGGTATAATGTACAGCGTATAACGTACAACGTATAACGTACAACGTATAACGTACAACGTACAACGTGTAACGTATAACGTATAACGTGTAACGTATAACGTATAACGTATAACGTATAACGTATAACGTATAACGTATAACGTATAACGTATAACGTATAACGTATAACGTATAACGTATAACGTATAACGTATAACGTATAACGTATAACGTATAACGTATAACGTATAACGTATAACGTATAACGTATAACGTATAACGTATAACGTATAACGTATAACGTATAACGTATAACGTATAACGTATAACGTATAACGTATAACGTATAACGTATAACGTATAACGTATAACGTATAACGTATAACGTATAACGTATAACGTATAACGAATAACGTATAACGTATAACGTATAACGTATAACGTATAACGTATAACGTATAACGTATAACGTATAACGTATAACGTATAACGTATAACGTATAACGTATAACGTATAACGTATAACGTATAACGTATAACGTATAACGTATAACGTATAACGTATAACGTATAACGTATAACGTATAACGTATAACGTATAACGTATAACGTATAACGTATAACGTATAACGTATAACGTATAACGAATAACGTATAACGTATAACGTATAACGTATAACGTATAACGTATAACGTATAACGTATAACGTATAACGTATAACGTATAACGTATAACGTATAACGTATAACGTATAACGTATAACGTATAACGTATAACGTATAACGTATACCGTACAGCGTATAACGTATAACATACAACGTATAACGTACAACGTATAACGTACAACGTATAACGTACAACGTATGACGTACAACGTACAACGTGTAACGTATAACGTATAACGTATAACGTACAGCGGATAACGTACAGCGTATAACGTACAGCGTATAACGTATAACGTATAACGTGTAACGTATAACGTATAACGTACAGCGTATAACGTACAGCGTATAACGTATAACGTATAAGGTATAACGTACAGCGTATAACATACAACGTATAACGTATACCGTATAACGTACAACGTATAACGTACAGCGTATAACGTATAACGTACAACGTACAACGTGTAACGTATAACGTATAACGTACAGCGTATAACGTATAACGTACAACGTATAATGTACAACGTATAACGTACAACGTACAACGTGTAACGTATAACGTATAACGTATAACTTATAACGTACAGCGTATAACGTATAACGTACAACGTATAACGTACAACGTATGACGTACAACGTACAACGTGTAACGTATAACGTATAACGTATAACGTACAGCGTATAACGTACAGCGTATAACGTACAGCGTATAACGTATAACGTATAACGTGTAACGTATAACGTATAACGTACAGCGTATAACGTACAGCGTATAACGTATAACGTATAAGGTATAACGTACAGCGTATAACGTACAAAGTATAACGTATAACGTATATCGTGTAACGTATAACGTACAGCGTATAACGTACAGCGTATAACGTACAGCGTATAACGTATAACGTATAACGTATAACGTGTAACGTATAACGTATAACGTACAGCGTATAACGTACAGCGTATAACGTATAACGTATAAGGTATAACGTACAGCGTATAACGTACAACGTATAACGTATACCGTATAACGTACAGCGTATAACGTACAGCGTATAACGTATAACGTATAACGTATAACGTACAACGTATAACGTATAACGTACAGCGTATAACGTATAACATACAACGTATAACGTACAACGTATAACGTACAACGTATAACGTACAACGTATAACGTACAACGTACAACGTGTAACGTATAACGTATAACGTACAGCGTATAACGTATAACGTACAACGTATAATGTACAACGTATAACGTACAACGTGCAACGTGTAACGTATAACGTATAACGTATAACTTATAACGTACAGCGTATAACGTATAACGTATAACGTACAGCGTATAACGTATAACGTACAACGTATAATGTACAACGTATAACGTACAACGTACAACGTGTAACGTATAACGTATAACGTATAACTTATAACGTACAGCGGATAACGTATAACGTATAACGTATAACGTACAACGTATAACGTACAGCGTATAACGTACAGCGTATAACGTATAACGTATAACGTGTAACGTATAACGTATAACGTACAGCGTATAACGTACAGCGTATAACGTATAACGTATAAGGTATAATGTACAGCGTATAACGTACAACGTATAACGTATACCGTATAACGTACAGCGTATAACGTACAGCGTATAACGTATAACGTATAACGTGTAACGTATAACGTATAACGTACAGCGTATAACGTACAGCGTATAACGTATAACGTATAAGGTATAATGTACAGCGTATAACGTACAACGTATAACGTATACCGTATAACGTACAGCGTATAACGTACAGCGTATATCGTACAGCGTATAACGTATAACGTGTAACGTATAACGTATAACGTACAGCGTATAACGTACAACGTATAACGTACAACGTATATCGTACAACGTATAACGTACAACGTATAACGTACAACGTACAACGTGTAACGTATAACGTATAACGTACAGCGTATAACGTATAACGTACAACGTATAATGTACAACGTATAACGTACAACGTACAACGTGTAACGTGTAACGTATAATGTATAACGTATAACGTATAACGTATAACGTATAACGTACAGCGTATAACGTATAACGTACAACGTATAACGTACAACGTACAAGGTGTAACGTATAACGTATAACGTATAACGTATAACGTATAACGTATAACGTACAACGTATAACGTACAACGGATAACGTACAACGTATAACTTACAACGTACAACGTGTAACGTATAACGTATAACGTACAGCGTATAACGTATAACGTACAACGTATAACGTATACCGTATAACGTACAGCGTATAACGTACAGCGTATAACGTATAACGTATAACGTATAACGTACAACGTATAACGTATAACGTACAGCGTATAACGTATAACATACAACGTATAACGTACAACGTATAACGTACAACGTATAACGTACAACGTATAACTTACAACGTACAACGTGTAACGTATAACGTATAACGTACAGCGTATAACGTATAACGTACAACGTATAATGTACAACGTATAACGTACAACGTACAACGTGTAACGTATAACGTATAACGTATAACGTATAACTTATAACGTACAGCGTATAACGTGTAACGTATAACGTATAACGTACAGCGTATAACGTATAACGTACAACGTATAATGTACAACGTATAACGTACAACGTACAACGTGTAACGTATAACGTATAACGTATAACTTATAACGTACAGCGTATAACGTATAACGTATAACGTATAACGTACAGCGTATAACGTATAACGTAAAACGTATAATGTACAACGTATAAGGTACAACGTACAACGTGTAACGTATAACGTATAACGTATAACTTATAACGTACAGCGGATAACGTATAACGTATAACGTATAACGTACAACGTATAACGTACAGCGTATAACGTACAGCGTATAACGTATAACGTATAACGTGTAACGTATAACGTATAACGTACAGCGTATAACGTACAGCGTATAACGTATAACGTATAAGGTATAACGTACAGCGTATAACGTACAACGTATAACGTATACCGTATAACGTACAGCGTATAACGTACAGCGTATAACGTATAACGTATAACGTATAACGTACAACGTATAACGTACAACGTATAACGTATAACGTACAGCGTATAACGTATAACATACAACGTATAACGTACAACGCATAACGTACAACGTATAACGTACAACGTATAACGTACAACGTACAACGTGTAACGTATAACGTATAACGTACAGCGTATAACGTATAACGTACAACGTATAATGTACAACGTATAACGTACAACGTACAACGTGTAACGTGTAACGTATAATGTATAACGTATAACGTATAACGTATAACGTATAACGTATAACGTACAGCGTATAACGTATAACGTACAACGTATAACGTACAACGTACAACGTGTAACGTATAACGTATAACGTATAACGTATAACGTACAGCGTATAACGTACAGCGTATAACGTACAGCGTATAACGTATAACGTGTAACGTATAACGTATAACGTACAGCGTATAACGTACAGCGTATAACGTACAGCGTATAACGTATAACGTATAACGTATAACGTATAACGTACAACGTGTAACGTATAACGTATAACGTATTACTTATAACGTATAACGTATAACGTATAACGTATAACGTATAACGTATAACGTATAACGTATAACGTACAACGTATAACGTATAACGTACAACGTATAACGTACAACGTACAACGTGTAACGTATAACGTATAACGTATAACGTGTAACGTATAACGTATAACGTATAACGTATAACGTATAACGTATAACGTATAACGTATAACGTATAACGTATAACGTATAACGTATAACGTATAACGTATAACGTATAACGTATAACGTATAACGTATAACGTATAACGTATAACGTATAACGTATAACGTATAACGTATAACGTATAACGTATAACGTATAACGTATAACGTATAACGTATAACGTATAACGTATAACGTATAACGTATAACGTATAACGTATAACGTATAACGTATAACGTATAACGTATAACGTATAACGTATAACGTATAACGTATAACGTATAACGTATAACGTATAACGTATAACGTATAACGTATAACGTATAACGTATAACGTATAACGTATAACGTATAACGTATAACGTATAACGTATAACGTATAACGTATAACGTATAACGTATAACGTATAACGTATAACGTATAACGTATAACGTATAACGTATACCGTACAGCGTATAACGTATAACATACAACGTATAACGTACAACATATAACGTACAACGTATAACGTACAACGTATGACGTACAACGTACAACGTGTAACGTATAACGTATAACGTATAACGTACAGCGTATAACGTACAGCGTATAACGTACAGCGTATAACGTATAACGTATAACGTGTAACGTATAACGTATAACGTACAGCGTATAACGTACAGCGTATAACGTATAACGTATAAGGTATAACGTACAGCGTATAACGTACAAAGTATAACGTATAACGTATATCGTGTAACGTATAACGTACAGCGTATAACGTACAGCGTATAACGTACAGCGTATAACGTATAACGTATAACGTGTAACGTATAACGTATAACGTATAACGTATAACGTATAACGTAAAACGTATAACGTATAACGTACAGCGTATAACGTATAACATACAACGTATAACGTACAACGTATAACGTACAACGTATAACGTACAACGTATAACGTACAACGTACAACGTGTAACGTATAACGTATAACGTACAGCGTATAACGTACAGCGTATAACGTATAACGTATAACGTATAACGTATAACGTACAACGTATAACGTATAACGTATAACGTATAACGTATAACGTATAACGTACAACGTATAACGTACAACGTACAACGTGTAACGTATAACGTATAACGTACAGCGTATAACGTATAACATACAACGTATAATGTACAACGTATAACGTACCACGTACAACGGGTAACGTATAACGTATAACGTACAGAGTATACCGTACAGCGTATAACGTATAATGTACAACGTATAACGTACAACGTACAACGTGTAACGTATAACATATAACGTATAACTTATAACGTACAGCGTATAACGTATAACGTATAACGTATAACGTATAACGTACAGCGTATAACGTATAACGTACAACGTATAATGTACAACGTATAACGTACAACGTACAACGTGTAACGTATAACGTATAACGTATAACTTATAACGTACAGCGTATAACGTATAACGTATAACGTATAACGTATAACGTATAACGTATAACGTATAACGTATAACGTATAACGTATATCGTATAACGTATAACGTATAATGTATAACGTATAACGTATAACGTATAACGTACAGCGTATAACGTATAACGTACAAGGTATAACGTACAACGTACAACGTGTAACGTATAACGTATAACGTATAACGTATAACGTATAACGTATATCGTATAACGTATAACGTATAATGTATAACGTATAACGTATAACGTATAACGTATAACGTACAGCGTATAACGTATAACGTACAAGGTATAACGTACAACGTACAACGTGTAACGTATAACGTACAACGTATAATGTACAACGTATAACGTACAACGTACAACGTGTAACGTGTAACCTATAATGTATAACGTATAACGTATAACGTATAACGTATAACGTATAACGTACAGCGTATAACGTACAACGTATAACGTATAACGTATATCGTATAACGTATAACGTACAGCGTATAACGTACAGCGTATAACGTATAACGTATAACGTATAACGTACAACGTATAACGTATAAGGTATAACGTACAGCGTATAACGTACAACGTATAACGTATAACGTATAACGTACAGCGTATAACGTACAGCGTATAACGTATAACGTATAACGTATAACGTACAACGTATAACGTATAACGTATAACGTATAACGTACAACGTACAACGTGTCACGTATAACGTATAACGTATAACGTATAACGTATAACGTACAGCGTATAACGTACAGCGTATAACGTACAGCGTATAACGTATAACGTATAACGTACAGCGTATAACGTACAGCGTATAACGTATAACGTATAAAGTATAACGTATAACGTATAACGTACAGCGTATAACGTACAGCGTATAACGTATAACGTATAAGGTATAACGTACAGCGTATAACGTACAACGTATAACGTATACCGTATAACGTACAGCGTATAACGTACAGCGTATAACGTATAACGTATAACGTATAACGTATAACGTACAACGTATAACGTATAACGTACAGCGTATAACGTATAACATACAACGTATAACGTACAACGTATAACGTACAACGTATAACGTACAACGTATAACGTACAACGTACAACGTGTAACGTATAACGTATAACGTACAGCGTATAACGTATAACGTACAAGGTATAACGTACAACGTATAACGTACAACGTATAACGTACAACGTATAACGTACAACGTACAACGTGTAACGTATAACGTATAACGTACAGCGTATAACGTATAACGTATAACGTATAACGTATAACGTATAACGTACAGCGTATAACGTACAACGTATAACGTATAACGTATATCGTATAACGTATAACGTACAGCGTATAACGTACAGCGTATAACGTATAACGTATAACGTATAACGTACAACGTATAACGTATAAGGTATAACGTACAGCGTATAACGTACAACGTATAACGTATAACGTATAACGTACAGCGTATAACGTACAGCGTATAACGTATAACGTATAACGTATAACGTACAACGTATAACGTATAACGTATAACGTATAACGTACAACGTACAACGTGTCACGTATAACGTATAACGTATAACGTACAGCGTATAACGTACAGCGTATAACGTACAGCGTATAACGTATAACGTATAACGTACAGCGTATAACGTACAGCGTATAACGTATAACGTATAAAGTATAACGTATAACGTATAACGTACAGCGTATAACGTACAGCGTATAACGTATAACGTATAAGGTATAACGTACAGCGTATAACGTACAACGTATAACGTATACCGTATAACGTACAGCGTATAACGTACAGCGTATAACGTATAACGTATAACGTATAACGTATAACGTACAACGTATAACGTATAACGTACAGCGTATAACGTATAACATACAACGTATAACGTACAACGTATAACGTACAACGTATAACGTACAACGTATAACGTACAACGTACAACGTGTAACGTATAACGTATAACGTACAGCGTATAACGTATAACGTACAAGGTATAACGTACAACGTATAACGTACAACGTATAACGTACAACGTATAACGTACAACGTACAACGTGTAACGTATAACGTATAACGTACAGCGTATAACGTATAACGTACAACGTATAACTTACAACGTATAACGTACAACGTATAACGTACAACGTACAACGTGTAACGTATAACGTATAACGTATAACGTACAGCGTATAACGTACAGCGTATAACGTACAGCGTATAACGTACAACGTGTAACGTATAACGTATAACGTACAGCGTATAACGTATAACGTACAACGTATAATGTACAACGTATAACGTACAACGTACAACGTGTAACGTGTAACGTATAACGTATAACTTATAACGTACAGCGTATAACGTACAGCGTATAACGTATAACGTATAACGTATAACGTACAACGTACAACGTGTCACGTATAACGTATAACGTATAACGTACAGCGTATAACGTACAGCGTATAAAGTACAGCGTATAACGTATAACGTATAACGTACAGCGTATAACGTACAGCGTATAACGTATAACGTATAAAGTGTAACGTATAACGTATAACGTACAGCGTATAACGTACAGCGTATAACGTATAACGTATAAGGTATAACGTACAGCGTATAACGTACAACGTATAACGTATACCGTATAACGTACAGCGTATAACGTACAGCGTATAACGTATAACGTATAACGTATAACGTACAACGTATAACGTATAACGTACAGCGTATAACGTATAACATACAACGTATAACGTACAACGTATAACGTACAACGTATAACGTACAACGTATAACGTACAACGTACAACGTGTAACGTATAACGTATAACGTACAGCGTATAACGTATAACGTACAACGTATAATGTACAACGTATAACGTACAACGTACAACGTGTAACGTATAACGTATAACGTATAACTTATAACGTACAGCGTATAACGTGTAACGTATAACGTATAACGTACAGCGTATAACGTATAACGTACAACGTATAATGTACAACGTATAACGTACAACGTACAACGTGTAACGTATAACGTATAACGTATAACTTATAACGTACAGCGTATAACGTATAACGTATAACGTATAACGTACAGCGTATAACGTATAACGTAAAACGTATAATGTACAACGTATAACGTACAACGTACAACGTGTAACGTATAACGTATAACGTATAACTTATAACGTACAGCGGATAACGTATAACGTATAACGTATAACGTACAACGTATAACGTACAGCGTATAACGTGTAACGTATAACGTGTAACGTATAACGTATAACGTACAGCGTATAACGTACAGCGTATAACGTATAACGTATAAGGTATAACGTACAGCGTATAACGTACAACGTATAACGTTTACCGTATAACGTACAGCGTATAACGTACAGCGTATAACGTATAACGTATAACGTATAACGTACAACGTATAACGTATAACGTACAGCGTATAACGTATAATATACAACGTATAACGTACAACGTATAACGTACAACGTATAACGTACAACGTATAACGTATAACGTACAACGTGTAACGTATAACGTATAACGTACAGCGTATAACGTATAACGTACAACGTACAACGTGTAACGTGTAACCTATAATGTATAACGTATAACGTATAACGTATAACGTACAGCGTATAACGTATAACGTACAACGTACAACGTATAACGTACAACGTACAACGTGTAACGTATAACGTATAACGTATAACGTATAACGTACAGCGTATAACGTACAGCGTATAACGTACAGCGTATAACGTATAACGTGTAACGTATAACGTATAACGTACAGCGTATAACGTACAGCGTATAACGTATAACGTATAACGTATAACGTATAACGTACAACGTGTAACGTATAACGTATAACGTATAACTTATAACGTATAACGTATAACGTATAACGTATAACGTATAACGTATAACGTACAACGTATAACGTACAACGTACAACGTGTAACGTATAACGTATAACGTACAGCGTATAACGTATAACGTACAACGTATAATGTACAACGTATAACGTACCACGTACAACGGGTAACGTATAACGTATAACGTATAACGTATAACGTATAACGTATAACGTATAACGTATAACGTATAACGTATAACGTATAACGAATAACGTATAACGTATAACGTATAACGTATAACGTATAACGTATAACGTATAACGTATAACGTATAACGTATAACGTATAACGTATAACGTATAACGTATAACGTATACCGTACAGCGTATAACGTATAACATACAACGTATAACGTACAACGTATAACGTACAACGTATAACGTACAACGTATGACGTACAACGTACAACGTGTAACGTATAACGTATAACGTATAACGTACAGCGGATAACGTACAGCGTATAACGTACAGCGTATAACGTATAACGTGTAACGTATAACGTATAACGTACAGCGTATAACGTACAGCGTATAACGTATAACGTATAAGGTATAACGTACAGCGTATAACGTACAACGTATAACGTATACCGTATAACGTACAGCGTATAACGTACAGCGTATAACGTATAACGTACAACGTACAACGTGTAACGTATAACGTATAACGTACAGCGTATAACGTATAACGTACAACGTATAATGTACAACGTATAACGTACAACGTACAACGTGTAACGTATAACGTATAACGTATAACTTATAACGTACAGCGTATAACGTATAACGTACAACGTATAACGTACAACGTATGACGTACAACGTACAACGTGTAACGTATAACGTATAACGTATAACGTACAGCGTATAACGTACAGCGTATAACGTACAGCGTATAACGTATAACGTATAACGTGTAACGTATAACGTATAACGTACAGCGTATAACGTACAGCGTATAACGTATAACGTATAAGGTATAACGTACAGCGTATAACGTACAAAGTATAACGTATAACGTATATCGTGTAACGTATAACGTACAGCGTATAACGTACAGCGTATAACGTACAGCGTATAACGTATAACGTATAACGTATAACGTGTAACGTATAACGTATAACGTACAGCGTATAACGTACAGCGTATAACGTATAACGTATAAGGTATAACGTACAGCGTATAACGTACAACGTATAACGTATACCGTATAACGTACAGCGTATAACGTACAGCGTATAACGTATAACGTATAACGTATAACGTACAACGTATAACGTATAACGTACAGCGTATAACGTATAACATACAACGTATAACGTACAACGTATAACGTACAACGTATAACGTACAACGTATAACGTACAACGTATAACGTACAACGTACAACGTGTAACGTATAACGTATAACGTACAGCGTATAACGTATAACGTACAACGTATAATGTACAACGTATAACGTACAACGTACAACGTGTAACGTATAACGTATAACGTATAACTTATAACGTACAGCGTATAACGTACAACGTATAACGTACAATGTATATCGTACAACGTATAACGTACTACGTATAACGTACAACGTACAACGTGTAACGTATAACGTATAACGTACAGCGTATAACGTATAACGTACAACGTATAATGTACAACGTATAACGTACAACGTACAACGTGTAACGTGTAACGTATAATGTATAACGTATAACGTATAACGTATAACGTACAACGTGTAACGTATAACGTATAACGTACAGCGTATAACGTATAACGTACAACGTATAATGTACAACGTATAACGTACAACGTACAACGTGTAACGTGTAACGTATAATGTATAACGTATAACGTATAACGTATAACGTACAGCGTATAACGTATAACGTGTAACGTATAACGTATAACGTACAGCGTATAACGTACAGCGTATAACGTATAACGTATAACGTATAACGTACAACGTGTAACGTATAACGTATAACGTACAACGTATATCGTACAACGTATAACGTACAACGTATAACGTACAACGTACAACGTGTAACGTATAACGTATAACGTACAGCGTATAACGTATAACGTACAACGTATAATGTACAACGTATAACGTACAACGTACAACGTGTAACGTGTAACGTATAATGTATAACGTATAACGTATAACGTATAACGTACAACGTGTAACGTATAACGTATAACGTACAGCGTATAACGTATAACGTACAACGTATAATGTACAACGTATAACGTACAACGTACAACGTGTAACGTGTAACGTATAATGTATAACGTATAACGTATAACGTACAACGTATGACGTACAACGTACAACGTGTAACGTATAACGTATAACGTATAACGTACAGCGTATAACGTACAGCGTATAACGTACAGCGTATAACGTATAACGTATAACGTGTAACGTATAACGTATAACGTACAGCGTATAACGTACAGCGTATAACGTATAACGTATAAGGTATAACGTACAGCGTATAACGTACAAAGTATAACGTATAACGTATATCGTGTAACGTATAACGTACAGCGTATAACGTACAGCGTATAACGTACAGCGTATAACGTATAACGTATAACGTATAACGTGTAACGTATAACGTATAACGTACAGCGTATAACGTACAGCGTATAACGTATAACGTATAAGGTATAACGTACAGCGTATAACGTACAACGTATAACGTATACCGTATAACGTACAGCGTATAACGTACAGCGTATAACGTATAACGTATAACGTATAACGTACAACGTATAACGTATAACGTACAGCGTATAACGTATAACATACAACGTATAACGTACAACGTATAACGTACAACGTATAACGTACAACGTATAACGTACAACGTACAACGTGTAACGTATAACGTATAACGTACAGCGTATAACGTATAACGTACAACGTATAATGTACAACGTATAACGTACAACGTACAACGTGTAACGTATAACGTATAACGTATAACTTATAACGTACAGCGTATAACGTACAACGTATAACGTACAACGTATATCGTACAACGTATAACGTACAACGTATAACGTACAACGTACAACGTGTAACGTATAACGTATAACGTACAGCGTATAACGTATAACGTACAACGTATAATGTACAACGTATAACGTACAACGTACAACGTGTAACGTGTAACGTATAATGTATAACGTATAACGTATAACGTATAACGTACAACGTGTAACGTATAACGTATAACGTACAGCGTATAACGTATAACGTACAACGTATAATGTACAACGTATAACGTACAACGTACAACGTGTAACGTGTAACGTATAATGTATAACGTATAATGTATAACGTATAACGTATAACGTATAACGTATAACGTGTAACGTATAACGTATAACGTATAACGTATAACGTACAGCGTATAACGTACAGCGTATAACGTATAACGTACAACGTGTAACGTATAACGTATAACTTATAACTTATAACGTATAACATATAACGTATAACGTATAACGTATAACGTATAACGTACAACGTATAACGTACAACGTACAACGTACAACGTGTAACGTATAACGTATAACGTACAGCGTATAACGTACAACGTATAACGTACAACGTACAACGTGTAACGTATAACGTATAACGTACAGCGTATAACGTATAACGTACAACGTATAATGTACAACGTATAACGTACCACGTACAACGGATAACGTATAACGTATAACGTATAACGTATAACGTATAACGTATAACGTATAACGTATAACGTATACCGTACAGCGTATAACGTATAACATACAACGTATAACGTACAACGTATAACGTACAACGTATAACGTACAACGTATGACGTACAACGTACAACGTGTAACGTATAACGTATAACGTACCACGTACAACGGGTAACGTATAACGTATAACGTATAACGTATAACGTATAACGTATATCGTATATCGTGTAACGTATAACGTACAGCGTATAACGTACAGCGTATAACGTACAGCGTATAACGTATAACGTATAACGTATAACGTGTAACGTATAACGTATAACGTACAGCGTATAACGTACAGCGTATAACGTATAACGTATAAGGTATAACGTACAGCGTATAACGTACAACGTATAACGTATACCGTATAACGTACAGCGTATAACGTATAACGTACAACGTATAATGTACAACGTATAACGTACAACGTACAACGTGTAACGTGTAACGTATAATGTATAACGTATAACGTATAACGTATAACGTACAACGTGTAACGTATAACGTATAACGTACAGCGTATAACGTATAACGTACAACGTATAATGTACAACGTATAACGTACAACGTACAACGTGTAACGTGTAACGTATAATGTATAACGTATAACGTATAACGTATAACGTACAGCGTATAACGTATAACGTGTAACGTATAACGTATAACGTACAGCGTATAACGTACAGCGTATAACGTATAACGTATAACGTATAACGTACAACGTGTAACGTATAACGTATAACTTATAACTTATAACGTATAACATATAACGTATAACGTATAACGTATAACGTATAACGTACAACGTATAACGTACAACGTACAACGTGTAACGTATAACGTATAACGTACAGCGTATAACGTACAACGTATAACGTACAACGTACAACGTGTAACGTATAACGTATAACGTACAGCGTATAACGTATAACGTACAACGTATAATGTACAACGTATAACGTACCACGTACAACGGATAACGTATAACGTATAACGTATAACGTATAACGTATAACGTATAACGTATAACGTATAACGTATACCGTACAGCGTATAACGTATAACATACAACGTATAACGTACAACGTATAACGTACAACGTATAACGTACAACGTATGACGTACAACGTACAACGTGTAACGTATAACGTATAACGTACCACGTACAACGGGTAACGTATAACGTATAACGTATAACGTATAACGTATAACGTATATCGTATATCGTGTAACGTATAACGTACAGCGTATAACGTACAGCGTATAACGTACAGCGTATAACGTATAACGTATAACGTATAACGTGTAACGTATAACGTATAACGTACAGCGTATAACGTACAGCGTATAACGTATAACGTATAAGGTATAACGTACAGCGTATAACGTACAACGTATAACGTATACCGTATAACGTACAGCGTATAACGTACAGCGTATAACGTATAACGTATAACGTATAACGTACAACGTATAACGTATAACGTACAGCGTATAACGTATAACATACAACGTATAACGTACAACGTATAACGTACAACGTATAACGTACAACGTATAACGTACAACGTACAACGTGTAACGTATAACGTATAACGTACAGCGTATAACGTATAACGTACAACGTATAATGTACAACGTATAACGTATAACGTATAACGTATAACGTATAACGTACAACGTATAACGTATAACGTACAGCGTATAACGTATAACATACAACGTATAACGTACAACGTATAACGTACAACGTATAACGTACAACGTATAACGTACAACGTACAACGTGTAACGTATAACGTATAACGTACAGCGTATAACGTATAACGTACAACGTACAACGTACAGCGTATAACGTACAGCGTATAACGTATATCGTATATCGTGTAACGTATAACGTACAGCGTATAACGTACAGCGTATAACGTATAACGTACAACGTATAACGTACAACGTACAACGTGTAACGTATAACGTATAACGTATAACGTGTAACGTATAACGTATAACGTATAACGTATAACGTACAACGTACAACGTGTAACGTATAACGTATAACGTATAACGTACAACGTGTAACGTATAACGTATAACGTATAACTTATAACGTACAGCGTATAACGTATAACGTACAACGTATAACGTACAACGTATGACGTACAACGTACAACGTGTAACGTATAACGTATAACGTATAACGTACAGCGTATAACGTACAGCGTATAACGTACAGCGTATAACGTATAACGTATAACGTGTAACGTATAACGTATAACGTACAGCGTATAACGTACAGCGTATAACGTATAACGTATAAGGTATAACGTACAGCGTATAACGTACAAAGTATAACGTATAACGTATATCGTGTAACGTATAACGTACAGCGTATAACGTACAGCGTATAACGTACAGCGTATAACGTATAACGTATAACGTATAACGTGTAACGTATAACGTATAACGTACAGCGTATAACGTACAGCGTATAACGTATAACGTATAAGGTATAACGTACAGCGTATAACGTACAACGTATAACGTATACCGTATAACGTACAGCGTATAACGTACAGCGTATAACGTATAACGTATAACGTATAACGTACAACGTATAACGTATAACGTACAGCGTATAACGTATAACATACAACGTATAACGTACAACGTATAACGTACAACGTATAACGTACAACGTATAACGTACAACGTACAACGTGTAACGTATAACGTATAACGTACAGCGTATAACGTATAACGTACAACGTATAATGTACAACGTATAACGTACAACGTGTAACGTATAACGTATAACGTATAACTTATAACGTACAGCGTATAACGTACAACGTATAACGTACAACGTATATCGTACAACGTATAACGTACAACGTATAACGTACAACGTACAACGTGTAACGTATAACGTATAACGTACAGCGTATAACGTATAACGTACAACGTATAATGTACAACGTATAACGTACAACGTACAACGTGTAACGTGTAACGTATAATGTATAACGTATAACGTATAACGTATAACGTATAACGTACAGCGTATAACGTATAACGTACAACGTATAACGTACAACGTACAAGGTGTAACGTATAACGTATAACGTATAACGTATAACGTATAACGTACAGCGTATAACGTACAGCGTATAACGTACAGCGTATAACGTATAACGTATAACGTGTAACGTATAACGTATAACGTACAGCGTATAACGTACAGCGTATAACGTATAACGTATAACGTATAACGTATAACGTATAACGTACAACGTGTAACGTATAACGTATAACGTATAACTTATAACGTATAACGTATAACGTATAACGTATAACGTATAACGTATAACGTACAACGTATAACGTACAACGTACAACGTGTAACGTATAACGTATAACGTACAGCGTATAACGTATAACGTATAACGTATAATGTACAACGTATAACGTACCACGTACAACGGGTAACGTATAACGTATATCGTATAACGTATAACGTATAACGTATATCGTATATCGTGTAACGTATAACGTACAGCGTATAACGTACAGCGTATAACGTATAACGTACAACGTATAACGTACAACGTACAACGTGTAACGTATAACGTATAACGTATAACGTATAACGTATAACGTATAACGTATAACGTATACCGTACAGCGTATAACGTATAACATACAACGTATAACGTACAACGTATAACGTACAACGTATAACGTACAACGTATAACGTACAACGTATAACGTACAACGTACAACGTGTAACGTATAACGTATAACGTACAGCGTATAACGTATAACGTACAACGTATAATGTACAACGTATAACGTACAACGTACAACGTGTAACGTGTAACGTATCATGTATAACGTACAGCGTATAACGTACAGCGTACAACGTACAACGTGTAACGTATAACGTATAACGTACAGCGTATAACGTATAACGTACAACGTATAATGTACAACGTATAACGTACCACGTACAACGGATAACGTATAACGTATAACGTATAACGTATAACGTATAACGTATAACGTATAACGTATAACGTATACCGTACAGCGTATAACGTATAACATACAACGTATAACGTACAACGTATAACGTACAACGTATAACGTACAACGTATGACGTACAACGTACAACGTGTAACGTATAACGTATAACGTACCACGTACAACGGGTAACGTATAACGTATAACGTATAACGTATAACGTATAACGTATAACGTATAACGTATATCGTATATCGTGTAACGTATAACGTACAGCGTATAACGTACAGCGTATAACGTACAGCGTATAACGTATAACGTATAACGTATAACGTGTAACGTATAACGTATAACGTACAGCGTATAACGTACAGCGTATAACGTATAACGTATAAGGTATAACGTACAGCGTATAACGTACAACGTATAACGTATACCGTATAACGTACAGCGTATAACGTACAGCGTATAACGTATAACGTATAACGTATAACGTACAACGTATAACGTATAACGTACAGCGTATAACGTATAACATACAACGTATAACGTACAACGTATAACGTACAACGTATAACGTACAACGTATAACGTACAACGTACAACGTGTAACGTATAACGTATAACGTACAGCGTATAACGTATAACGTACAACGTATAATGTACAACGTATAACGTACAACGTACAACGTGTAACGTATAACGTATAACGTATAACTTATAACGTACAGCGTATAACGTACAACGTATAACGTACAACGTATATCGTACAACGTATAACGTACAACGTATAACGTACAACGTACAACGTGTAACGTATACCGTATAACGTACAGCGTATAACGTATAACGTACAACGTATAATGTACAACGTATAACGTACAACGTACAACGTGTAACGTGTAACGTATAATGTATAACGTATAACGTATAACGTATAACGTATAACGTACAGCGTATAACGTATAACGTACAACGTATAACGTACAACGTACAAGGTGTAACGTATAACGTATAACGTATAACGTATAACGTACAGCGTATAACGTACAGCGTATAACGTACAGCGTATAACGTATAACGTATAACGTGTAACGTATAACGTATAACGTACAGCGTATAACGTACAGCGTATAACGTATAACGTATAACGTATAACGTATAACGTATAACGTATAACGTATAACGTATAACGTACAACGTATAACGTACAACGTACAACGTGTAACGTATAACGTATAACGTACAGCGTATAACGTATAACGTATAACGTATAATGTACAACGTATAACGTACCACGTACAACGGGTAACGTATAACGTATATCGTATAACGTATAACGTATAACGTATATCGTATATCGTGTAACGTATAACGTACAGCGTATAACGTACAGCGTATAACGTATAACGTACAACGTATAACGTACAACGTACAACGTGTAACGTATAACGTATAACGTATAACGTATAACGTATAACGTATAACGTATACCGTACAGCGTATAACGTATAACATACAACGTATAACGTACAACGTATAACGTACAACGTATAACGTACAACGTATAACGTACAACGTATAACGTACAACGTACAACGTGTAACGTATAACGTATAACGTACAGCGTATAACGTATAACGTACAGCGTACAACGTACAACGTGTAACGTATAACGTATAACGTACAGCGTATAACGTATAACGTACAACGTATAATGTACAACGTATAACGTACCACGTACAACGGATAACGTATAACGTATAACGTATAACGTATAACGTATAACGTATAACGTATAACGTATAACGTATACCGTACAGCGTATAACGTATAACATACAACGTATAACGTACAACGTATAACGTACAACGTATAACGTACAACGTATGACGTACAACGTACAACGTGTAACGTATAACGTATAACGTACCACGTACAACGGGTAACGTATAACGTATAACGTATAACGTATAACGTATAACGTATAACGTATAACGTATATCGTATATCGTGTAACGTATAACGTACAGCGTATAACGTACAGCGTATAACGTACAGCGTATAACGTATAACGTATAACGTATAACGTGTAACGTATAACGTATAACGTACAGCGTATAACGTACAGCGTATAACGTATAACGTATAAGGTATAACGTACAGCGTATAACGTACAACGTATAACGTATACCGTATAACGTACAGCGTATAACGTACAGCGTATAACGTATAACGTATAACGTATAACGTACAACGTATAACGTATAACGTACAGCGTATAACGTATAACATACAACGTATAACGTACAACGTATAACGTACAACGTATAACGTACAACGTATAACGTACAACGTACAACGTATAACGTATAACGTATAACGTACAGCGTATAACGTATAACGTACAACGTATAATGTACAACGTATAACGTACAACGTACAACGTGTAACGTATAACGTATAACGTATAACTTATAACGTACAGCGTATAACGTACAACGTATAACGTACAACGTATATCGTACAACGTATAACGTACAACGTATAACGTACAACGTACAACGTGTAACGTATACCGTATAACGTACAGCGTATAACGTATAACGTACAACGTATAATGTACAACGTATAACGTACAACGTACAACGTGTAACGTGTAACGTATAATGTATAACGTATAACGTATAACGTATAACGTATAACGTACAGCGTATAACGTACAGCGTATAACGTACAGCGTATAACGTATAACGTATAACGTGTAACGTATAACGTATAACGTACAGCGTATAACGTACAGCGTATAACGTATAACGTATAACGTATAACGTATAACGTATAACGTACAACGTGTAACGTATAACGTATAACGTATAACTTATAACGTATAACGTATAACGTATAACGTATAACGTATAACGTATAACGTACAACGTATAACGTACAACGTACAACGTGTAACGTATAACGTATAACGTACAGCGTATAACGTATAACGTATAACGTATAATGTACAACGTATAACGTACCACGTACAACGGGTAACGTATAACGTATAACGTATAACGTATAACGTATAACGTATAACGTATAACGTATATCGTATATCGTGTAACGTATAACGTACAGCGTATAACGTACAGCGTATAACGTATAACGTACAACGTATAACGTACAACGTACAACGTGTAACGTATAACGTATAACGTATAACGTATAACGTATAACGTATAACGTATAACGTATACCGTACAGCGTATAACGTATAACATACAACGTATAACGTACAACGTATAACGTACAACGTATAACGTACAACGTATAACGTACAACGTATAACGTACAACGTACAACGTGTAACGTATAACGTATAACGTACAGCGTATAACGTATAACGTACAACGTATAATGTACAACGTATAACGTACAACGTACAACGTGTAACGTGTAACGTATAATGTATAACGTATAACGTATAACGTATAACGTACAGCGTATAACGTATAACGTGTAACGTATAACGTATAACGTACAGCGTATAACGTACAGCGTATAACGTATAACGTATAACGTACAGCGTATAACGTACAACGTATAACGTACAACGTACAACGTGTAACGTATAACGTATAACGTACAGCGTATAACGTATAACGTACAACGTATAATGTACAACGTATAACGTACCACGTACAACGGATAACGTATAACGTATAACGTATAACGTATAACGTATAACGTATAACGTATAACGTATAACGTATACCGTACAGCGTATAACGTATAACATACAACGTATAACGTACAACGTATAACGTACAACGTATAACGTACAACGTATGACGTACAACGTACAACGTGTAACGTATAACGTATAACGTACCACGTACAACGGGTAACGTATAACGTATAACGTATAACGTATAACGTATAACGTATAACGTATATCGTATATCGTGTAACGTATAACGTACAGCGTATAACGTACAGCGTATAACGTATAACGTACAACGTATAACGTACAACGTACAACGTGTAACGTATAACGTATAACGTATAACGTATAACGTATAACGTATAACGTATAACGTATAACGTATAACGTATAACGTATACCGTACAGCGTATAACGTATAACATACAACGTATAACGTACAACGTATAACGTACAACGTATAACGTACAACGTATGACGTACAACGTACAACGTGTAACGTATAACGTATAACGTATAACGTACAGCGTATAACGTACAGCGTATAACGTACAGCGTATAACGTATAACGTATAACGTGTAACGTATAACGTATAACGTACAGCGTATAACGTATAACGTATAAGGTATAACGTACAGCGTATAACGTACAAAGTATAACGTATAACGTATATCGTGTAACGTATAACGTATAACGTATAACGTATAACGTATAACGTATAACGTATAACGTATAACGTATAACGTATAACGTATAACGTATAACGTATAACGTATAACGTATAACGTATAACGTATAACGTATAACGTTTAACGTTAAACGTATAACGTATAACGTATAACGTTAAACGTATAACGTATAACGTATAAAGTATAACGCTAAACATATAACGTATAACGTATAACGTATAACGTATAATGTATAACGTTTACCGTTAAACAGATATCGTATAACGTGTAACGTATAACGTATAACGTATAACGTATAACGTATAACGTATAACGTATAACGTATAACGTATAACGTATAACGTATAACGTATAACGTATAACGTATAACGTATAACGTATAACGTATAACGTATAACGTATAACGTATAACGTATAACGTATAACGTATAACGTATATCGTATAACGTATAACGTATAACGTATAACGTATAACGTATAACGTATAACGTATAACGTATAGCGTATAACGTATAACGTATAACGTATAACGTATAACGTATAACGTATAACGTATAACGTATAACGTATAACGTATAACGTATAACGTATAACGTATAACGTATAACGTATAACGTATAACGTATAACGTATAACGTATAACGTATAACGTATAACGTATAACGTATAACGTATAACGTATAACGTATAACGTATAACGTATAACGTATAACGTATAACGTATAACGTATAACGTATAACGTATAACGTATAACGTATAACGTATAACGTATAACGTATAACGTATAACGTATAACGTATAACGTATAACGTATAACGCATAACGTATAACGTATAACGTATAACGTATAACGTATAACGTATAACGTATAACGTATAACGTATAACGTATAACGTATAACGTATAACGTATAACGTATAACGTATAACGTATAACGTATAACGTACAACGTATAACGTACAACGTACAACGTGTAACGTATAACGTATAACGTACAGCGTATAACGTACAACGTATAACGTACAACGTACAACGTGTAACGTATAACGTATAACGTACAGCGTATAACGTATAACGTACAACGTATAATGTACAACGTATAACGTACCACGTACAACGGATAACGTATAACGTATAACGTATAACGTATAACGTATAACGTATAACGTATAACGTATAACGTATAACGTATACCGTACAGCGTATAACGTATAACATACAACGTATAACGTACAACGTATAACGTACAACGTATAACGTACAACGTATGACGTACAACGTACAACGTGTAACGTATAACGTATAACGTACCACGTACAACGGGTAACGTATAACGTATAACGTATAACGTATAACGTATAACGTATATCGTATATCGTGTAACGTATAACGTACAGCGTATAACGTACAGCGTATAACGTATAACGTACAACGTATAACGTACAACGTACAACGTGTAACGTATAACGTATAACGTATAACGTATAACGTATAACGTATAACGTATAACGTATAACGTATACCGTACAGCGTATAACGTATAACATACAACGTATAACGTACAACGTATAACGTACAACGTATAACGTACAACGTATGACGTACAACGTACAACGTGTAACGTATAACGTATAACGTATAACGTACAGCGTATAACGTACAGCGTATAACGTACAGCGTATAACGTATAACGTATAACGTGTAACGTATAACGTATAACGTACAGCGTATAACGTATAACGTATAAGGTATAACGTACAGCGTATAACGTACAAAGTATAACGTATAACGTATATCGTGTAACGTATAACGTATAACGTATAACGTATAACGTATAACGTATAACGTATAACGTATAACGTATAACGTATAACGCATAACGTATAACGTATAACGTATAACGTATAACGTATAACGTATAACGTATAACGTATAACGTATAACGTATAACGTATAACGTATAACGTATAACGTATAACGTATAACGTATAACGTACAACGTATAACGTACAACGTACAACGTGTAACGTATAACGTATAACGTACAGCGTATAACGTACAACGTATAACGTACAACGTACAACGTGTAACGTATAACGTATAACGTACAGCGTATAACGTATAACGTACAACGTATAATGTACAACGTATAACGTACCACGTACAACGGATAACGTATAACGTATAACGTATAACGTATAACGTATAACGTATAACGTATAACGTATAACGTATAACGTATACCGTACAGCGTATAACGTATAACATACAACGTATAACGTACAACGTATAACGTACAACGTATAACGTACAACGTATGACGTACAACGTACAACGTGTAACGTATAACGTATAACGTACCACGTACAACGGGTAACGTATAACGTATAACGTATAACGTATAACGTATAACGTATATCGTATATCGTGTAACGTATAACGTACAGCGTATAACGTACAGCGTATAACGTATAACGTACAACGTATAACGTACAACGTACAACGTGTAACGTATAACGTATAACGTATAACGTATAACGTATAACGTATAACGTATAACGTATAACGTATACCGTACAGCGTATAACGTATAACATACAACGTATAACGTACAACGTATAACGTACAACGTATAACGTACAACGTATGACGTACAACGTACAACGTGTAACGTATAACGTATAACGTATAACGTACAGCGTATAACGTACAGCGTATAACGTACAGCGTATAACGTATAACGTATAACGTGTAACGTATAACGTATAACGTACAGCGTATAACGTATAACGTATAAGGTATAACGTACAGCGTATAACGTACAAAGTATAACGTATAACGTATATCGTGTAACGTATAACGTATAACGTATAACGTATAACGTATAACGTATAACGTATAACGTATAACGTATAACGTATAACGTATAACGTATAACGTATAACGTATAACGTATAACGTATAACGTATAACGTATAACGTATAACGTATAACGTATAACGTATAACGTATAACGTATAACGTATAACGTATAACGTATAACGTATAACGTATAACGTATAACGTATAACGTATAACGTATATCGTATAACGTATAACGTATAACGTATAACGTATAACGTATAACGTATAACGTATAACGTATAACGTATAACGTATAACGTATAACGTATAACGTATATCGTATAACGTATAACGTATAACGTATAACGTATAACGTATAACGTATAACGTATAACGTATAACGTATAACGTATAACGTATAACGTATAACGTATAACGTATAACGTATAACGTATAACGTATAACGTATAACGTATAACGTATAACGTATAACGTATAACGTATAACGTATAACGTATAACGTATAACGTATAACGTATAACGTATAACGTATAACGTATAACGTATAACGTATAACGTATAACGTATAACGTATAACGTATAACGTATAACGTATAACGTATAACGTATAACGTATAACGTATAACGTATAACGTATAACGTATAACGTATAACGTATAACGTATAACGTATAACGTATAACGTATAACGTATAACGTATAACGTATAACGTATAACGTATAACGTATAACGTATAACGTATAACGTATAACGTATAACGTATAACGTATAACGTATAACGTATAACGTATAACGTATAACGTATAACGTATAACGTATAACGTATAACGTATAACGTATAACGTACAACGTATAACGTACAACGTACAACGTGTAACGTATAACGTATAACGTACAGCGTATAACGTACAACGTATAACGTACAACGTACAACGTGTAACGTATAACGTATAACGTACAGCGTATAACGTATAACGTACAACGTATAATGTACAACGTATAACGTACCACGTACAACGGATAACGTATAACGTATAACGTATAACGTATAACGTATAACGTATAACGTATAACGTATAACGTATAACGTATACCGTACAGCGTATAACGTATAACATACAACGTATAACGTACAACGTATAACGTACAACGTATAACGTACAACGTATGACGTACAACGTACAACGTGTAACGTATAACGTATAACGTACCACGTACAACGGGTAACGTATAACGTATAACGTATAACGTATAACGTATAACGTATATCGTATATCGTGTAACGTATAACGTACAGCGTATAACGTACAGCGTATAACGTATAACGTACAACGTATAACGTACAACGTACAACGTGTAACGTATAACGTATAACGTATAACGTATAACGTATAACGTATAACGTATAACGTATAACGTATACCGTACAGCGTATAACGTATAACATACAACGTATAACGTACAACGTATAACGTACAACGTATAACGTACAACGTATGACGTACA
>CAKAJA020000100.1:0-32503 GCA_916610235.2 Lasioglossum morio | reverse complement strand
AACGTATATGTCGCGTATATAACGTATATGACTCGTATATAACGTATATGTATAGTATATAACGTATATGACGCGTGTATAACGTATATGACGGGTATATGATGTATATCAAGCAAATATAACGTATATGACGCTTGTATAAAGTATATGACGCGTATATAACGTATATCTCGCGTATATAACGTATATGACGCGTATATAACGTATATGTCGCGTATATAAACTACATGACGCGTATATAACGTATATGACGCGTATATAACGTATATGTCTCGTATATAACGTATATGACGCGTTTATTACGTATGTGACGCGTACATAACGTATATGTCGCGTATATAACGTATATGTCGCGTATATAACGTATATGTCGGGTATATAACGTATATGACTCGTATATAACGTATATGTATAGTATATAACGTATATGACGCGTGTATAACGTATATGACGGGTATATGATGTATATCAAGCAAATATAACGTATATGACGCTTGTATAAAGTATATGACGCGTATACAACGTATATGTCGCGTATATAACGTATATGACGCGTGTATAACGTATATGTCGCGTATATAACGTATATCTCGCGTATATAACGTATATGACGCGTATATAACGTATATGTCTCGTATATAACGTATATGACGCGTTTATTACGTATGTGACGCGTACATAACGTATATGTCGCGTATATAACGTATATGTCGCGTATATAACGTATGTGACGCGTATATAAACTATATGACGCGTATATAACGTATATGACGCGTATATAAGGTATATGACTCGTATATAACGTATCTATCGCGTATATAACGTATATGATGCGTACATATCGTATATGACGCGTATATAACGTATATGTCGCGTATATAACGTGTATGACGCGTATATAAACTACATGACGCGTATATAACGTATATGACTCGTATATAACGTATACTTATAGTATATAACGTATATGACGCGTGTATAACGTATATGACGCGTATATGATGTATATCAACCAAATATAACGTATATGACGCTTGTATAACGTATATGACGCGTATATAACGTATATGACGCGTATATAACGTATATGTCTAGTATATAACGTATATGTCTCGTATATAACGTATATGACGCGTATACAACGTATATGTCGCGTATATAACGTATATGTCGCGTATATAACGTATATGACTCGTATATAACGTATATGTATAGTATATAACGTATATGACGCGTGTATAACGTATATGACGGGTATATGATGTATATCAAGCAAATATAACGTATATGACGCTTGTATAAAGTATATGAGGCGTGTATAACGTATATGTCGCGTATATAACGTATATCTCGCGTATATAACGTATATGTCGCGTATATAACGTATGTGACGCGTATATAAACTATATGACGCGTATATAACGTATATGACGCGTATATAACGTATATGACTCGTATATAACGTATCTATCGCGTATATAACGTATATGATGCGTACATATCGTATATGACGCGTATATAACGTATATGTCGCGTATATAACGTGTATGATGCGTATATAAACTACATGACGCGTATATAACGTATATGACTCGTATATAACGTATACTTATAGTATATAACGTATATGACGCGTGTATAACGTATATGACGCGTATATGATGTATATCAAGCAAATATAACGTATATGACGCTTGTATAAAGTATATGACGCGTGTATAACGTATATGTCGCGTATATAACGTATATCTCGCCTATATAACGTATATGACGCGTATATAACGTATGTGACGCGTATATAACGTATATGTCGCGTATATAACGTATATGTCGCGTATATAACGTATATGACACGTATATAAACTATATGACGCGTGTATAACGTATCTGACGCGTTTATAACGTATATGATGCGTACATATCGTATATGACGCGTATATAACGTATATGTCGCGTATATAACGTGTATGACGCGTATATAAACTACATGACGCGTATATAACGTATATGACTCGTATATAACGTATACTTATAGTATATAACGTATATGACGCGTGTATAACGTATATGACGCGTATATGATGTATATCAAGCAAATATAACGTATATGACGCTTGTATAAAGTATATGACGCGTGTATAACGTATATGTCGCGTATATAACGTATATCTCGCCTATATAACGTATATGACGCGTATATAACGTATGTGACGCGTATATAACGTATATGTCGCGTATATAACGTATATGTCGCGTATATAACGTATATGATGCGTACATATCGTATATGACTCGTGTATAACGTATATGACGCGTATATAACGTATATGACGCGTATATAACGTATATGTCTAGTATATAACGTATATGTCTCGTATATAACGTATATGACGCGTATACAACGTATATGTCGCGTATATAACGTATATGTCGCGTATATAACGTATATGACTCGTATATAACGTATCTATCGCGTATATAACGTATATGATGCGTACATATCGTATATGACGCGTATATAACGTATATGTCGCGTATATAACGTGTATGACGCGTATATAAACTACATGACGCGTATATAACGTATATGACTCGTATATAACGTATACTTATAGTATATAACGTATATGACGCGTATATAACGTATATGACTCGTATATATCGTACGTGATGCGTATATAACGTATATGGACGCGTATATAACGTATATGACGCGTGTATAACGTATATGTCTCGTATATAACGTATATGACGCGTATATAACGTATATGTCGCGTATATAACGTACATGTCGCGTATATAACGTATATGACTCGTATATAACGTACGTGACGCGTAAATAACGTATATGACGCGTGTATAACGTATATGACGCGTGTATAACGTATATGTCTCGTATATAACGTATATGACGCGTATATAACGTATATGACGCGTATATAACGTATATGTCTCGTATATAACGTATATGACGCGTTTATAACGTATGTGACGCGTACATAACGTATATGTCGCATATATAACGTATATGTCGCGTATATAACGTATGTGACGCGTATTTAAACTATATGACGCGTATATAACGTATATGGACGCGTATATAACGTACATGACGCCTATATGACGTATATCAAGCGTATATAACGTATATCACGCATATATAACGTATATGTCTCGTATATAACGTGTATGACGCGTATATAAACTACATGACGCGTATATAACGTATATGACTCGTATATAACGTATATGTATAGTATATAACGTATATGACGCGTGTATAACGTATATGACGGGTATATGATGTATATCAAGCAAATATAACGTATATGACGCTTGTATAAAGTATATGACGCGTGTATAACGTATATGTCGCGTATATAACGTATATCTCGCCTATATAACGTATATGACGCGTATATAACGTATGTGACGCGTATATAACGTATATGTCGCGTATATAACGTATATGTCGCGTATATAACGTATATGATGCGTACATATCGTATATGACTCGTGTATAACGTATATGACGCGTATATAACGTATATGACGCGTATATAACGTATATGTCTAGTATATAACGTATATGTCTCGTATATAACGTATATGACGCGTATACAACGTATATGACGCGTATACAACGTATATGTCGCGTATATAACGTATATGACTCGTATATTACGTATATGTATAGTATATAACGTATATGACGCGTGTATAACGTATATGACGGGTATATGATGTATATCAAGCAAATATAACGTATATGACGCTTGTATAAAGTATATGACGCGTATATAACGTATATCTCGCGTATATAACGTATATGACGCGTATATAACGTATATGTCGCGTATATAACGTATATCTCGCGTATATAACGTATATGACGCGTATATAACGTATATGTCTCGTATATAACGTATATGACGCGTTTATTACGTATGTGACGCGTACATAACGTATATGTCGCGTATATAACGTATATGTCGCGTATATAACGTATATGTCGGGTATATAACGTATATGACTCGTATATAACGTATATGTATAGTATATAACGTATATGACGCGTGTATAACGTATATGACGGGTATATGATGTATATCAAGCAAATATAACGTATATGACGCTTGTATAAAGTATATGACGCGTGTATAACGTATATGTCGCGTATATAACGTATATCTCGCCTATATAACGTATATGACGCGTATATAACGTATGTGACGCGTATATAACGTATATGTCGCGTATATAACGTATATGTCGCGTATATAACGTATATGACACGTATATAAACTATATGACGCGTGTATAACGTATCTGACGCGTTTATAACGTATATGATGCGTACATATCGTATATGACGCGTATATAACGTATATGTCGCGTATATAACGTGTATGACGCGTATATAAACTACATGACGCGTATATAACGTATATGACGCGTATATAACGTATACTTATAGTATATAACGTATATGACGCGTGTATAACGTATATGACGCGTATATGATGTATATCAAGCAAATATAACGTATATGACGCTTGTATAAAGTATATGACGCGTGTATAACGTATATGTCGCGTATATAACGTATATCTCGCCTATATAACGTATATGACGCGTATATAACGTATGTGACGCGTATATAACGTATATGTTGCGTATATAACGTATATGTCGCGTATATAACGTATATGATGCGTACATATCGTATATGACTCGTGTATAACGTATATGACGCGTATATAACGTATATGACGCGTATATAACGTATATGTCTAGTATATAACGTATATGTCTCGTATATAACGTATATGACGCGTATACAACGTATATGTCGCGTATATAACGTATATGTCGCGTATATAACGTATATGACTCGTATATAACGTATATGTATAGTATATAACGTATATGACGCGTGTATAACGTATATGACGGGTACATGATGTATATCAAGCAAATATAACGTATATGACGCTTGTATAAAGTATATGACGCGTGTATAACGTATATGTCGCGTATATAACGTATATCTCGCGTATATAACGTATATGTCGCGTATATAACGTATGTGACGCGTATATAAACTATATGACGCGTATATAACGTATATGACGCGTATATAACGTATATGACTCGTATATAACGTATCTATCGCGTATATAACGTATATGATGCGTACATACCGTATATGACGCGTATATAACGTATATGTCGCGTATATAACGTGTATGACGCGTATATAAACTACATGACGCGTATATAACGTATATGACTCGTATATAACGTATACTTATAGTATATAACGTATATGTCGCGTATATAACGTATATGACGGGTATATAAACTATATGACGCGTGTATAACGTATATGACGGGTATATGATGTATATCAAGCAAATATAACGTATATGACGCTTGTATAAAGTATATGACGCGTGTATAACGTATATGTCGCGTATATAACGTATATCTCGCGTATATAACGTATATGACGCGTATATAACGTATATGTCTCGTATATAACGTATATGACGCGTTTATTACGTATGTGACGCGTACATAACGTATATGTCGCGTATATAACGTATATGTCGCGTATATAACGTATGTGACGCGTATATAAACTATATGACGCGTATATAACGTATATGACGCGTATATAAGGTATATGACTCGTATATAACGTATCTATCGCGTATATAACGTATATGATGCGTACATATCGTATATGACGCGTATATAACGTATATGTCGCGTATATAACGTGTATGACGCGTATATAAACTACATGACGCGTATATAACGTATATGACTCGTATATAACGTATACTTATAGTATATAACGTATATGACGCGTGTATAACGTATATGACGCGTATATGATGTATATCAAGCAAATATAACGTATATGACGCTTGTATAAAGTATATGACGCGTGTATAACGTATATGTCGCGTATATAACGTATATCTCGCCTATATAACGTATATGACGCGTATATAACGTATGTGACGCGTATATAACGTATATGTCGCGTATATAACGTATATGTCGCGTATATAACGTATATGATGCGTACATATCGTATATGACTCGTGTATAACGTATATGACGCGTATATAACGTATATGACGCGTATATAACGTATATGTCTAGTATATAACGTATATGTCTCGTATATAACGTATATGACGCGTATACAACGTATACGTCGCGTATATAACGTATATGTCGCGTATATAACGTATATGACTCGTATATAACGTATATGTATAGTATATAACGTATATGACGCGTGTATAACGTATATGACGGGTATATGATGTATATCAAGCAAATATAACGTATATGACGCTTGTATAAAGTATATGACGCGTGTATAACGTATATGTCGCGTATATAACGTATATCTCGCGTATATAACGTATATGTCGCGTATATAACGTATGTGACGCGTATATAAACTATATGACGCGTATATAACGTATATGACGCGTATATAACGTATATGACTCGTATATAACGTATCTATCGCGTATATAACGTATATGATGCGTACATATCGTATATGACGCGTATATAACGTATATGTCGCGTATATAACGTGTATGATGCGTATATAAACTACATGACGCGTACATAACGTATATGACTCGTATATAACGTACATGACGCGTGTATAACGTATATGTCTCGTATATAACGTATATGACGCGTATATAACGTATATGTCTCGTATATAACGTATATGACGCGTATATAACGTATATGTCGCGTATATAACGTACATGTCGCGTATATAAACTATTTGACGCGTATATAACGTATATGACTCGTATATAACGTACGTGACGCGTACATAACGTATATGACGCGTGTATAACGTATATGACGCGTGTATAACGTATATGTCTCGTATATAACGTATATGACGCGTATATAATGTATATGACGCGTATATAACGTATATGTCTCGTATATAACGTATATGACGCGTTTATAACGTATGTGACGCGTACATAACGTATATGTCGCATATATAACGTATATGTCGCGTATATAACGTATGTGAGGCGTATTTAAACTATATGACGCGTATATAACGTATATGGACGCGTATATAACGTACATGACGCCTATATGACGTATATCAAGCGTATATAACGTATATCACGCATATATAACGTATATGTCTCGTATATAACGTGTATGACGCGTATATAAACTACATGACGCGTATATAACGTATATGACTCGTATATAAAGTATATGTATAGTATATAACGTATATGACGCGTGTATAACGTATATGACGCGTATATGATGTATATCAAGCAAATATAACGTATATGACGCTTGTATAAAGTATATGACGCGTGTATAACGTATATGTCGCGTATATAACGTATATCTCGCGTATATAACGTATATGACGCGTATATAACGTATATGTCTCGTATATAACGTATATGACGCGTTTATAACGTATGTGACGCGTACATATCGTATATGTCGCGTATATAACGTATATGTTGCGTATATAACGTATGTGACGCGTATATAAACTATATGACGCGTATATAACGTATATGACGCGTATATAACGTATATGACTCGTATATAACGTATCTATCGCGTATTTAACGTATATGATGCGTACATATCGTATATGACGCGTATATAACGTATATGTCGCGTATATAACGTGTATGATGCGTATATAAACTACATGACGCGTATATAACGTATATGACTCGTATATAACGTATACTTATAGTATATAACGTATATGAAGCGTGTATAACGTATATGACGCGTATATGATGTATATCAAGCAAATATAACGTATATGACGCTTGTATAAAGTATATGACGCGTGTATAACGTATATGTCGCGTATATAACGTATATGTCTCGTATATAACGTGTATGACGCGTATATAAACTACATGACGCGTATATAACGTATATGACTCGTATATAACGTATATGACGCGTGTATAACGTATATGACGGGTATATGATGTATATCAAGCAAATATAACGTATATGACGCTTGTATAAAGTATATGACGCGTGTATAACGTATATGTCGCGTATATAACGTATATCTCGCGTATATAACGTATATGACGCGTATATAACGTATATGTCTCGTATATAACGTATATGACGCGTTTATTACGTATGTGACGCGTACATAACGTATATGTCGCGTATATAACGTATATGTCGCGTATATAACGTATGTGACGCGTATATAAACTATATGACGCGTATATAACGTATATGACGCGTATATAACGTATATGACTCGTATATAACGTATCTATCGCGTATATAACGTATATGTCGCGTATATAACGTATATCTCGCGTATATAACGTATATGACGCGTATATAACGTATATGTCTCGTATATAACGTATATGACGCGTTTATTACGTATGTGACGCGTACATAACGTATATGTCGCGTATATAACGTATATGTCGCGTATATAACGTATGTGACGCGTATATAAACTATATGACGCGTATATAACGTATATGACGCGTATATAACGTATATGACTCGTATATAACGTATCTATCGCGTATATAACGTATATGATGCGTACATATCGTATATGACGCGTATATAACGTATATGTCGCGTATATAACGTGTATGACGCGTATATAAACTACATGACGCGTATATAACGTATATGACTCGTATATAACGTATACTTATAGTATATAACGTATATGACGCGTGTATAACGTATATGACGCGTATATGATGTATATCAAGCAAATATAACGTATATGACGCTTGTATAACGTATATGACGCGTATATAACGTATATGACGCGTATATAACGTATATGTCTAGTATATAACGTATATGTCTCGTATATAACGTATATGACGCGTATACAACGTATATGTCGCGTATATAACGTATATGTCGCGTATATAACGTATATGACGGGTATATGATGTATATCAAGCAAATATAACGTATATGACGCTTGTATAAAGTATATGACGCGTGTATAACGTATATGTCGCGTATATAACGTATATCTCGCGTATATAACGTATATATCGCGTATATAACGTATGTGACGCGTATATAAACTATATGACGCGTATATAACGTATATGTCGCGTATATAACGTATATGACACGTATATAAACTATATGACGCGTGTATAACGTATCTGGCGCGTTTATAACGTATATGACTCGTACATAACGTATCTATCGCGTATATAACGTATATGATGCGTACATATCGTATATGACTCGTGTATAACGTATATGACGCGTATATAACGTATATGACGCGTATATAACGTATATGTCTATTATATAACGTATATGTCTCGTATATAACGTATATGACGCGTATACAACGTATATGTCGCGTATATAACGTATATGATGCGTATATAACGTATATGTCTCGTATATAACGTATATGTCGCGTATATAACGTATATGACGGGTATATAAACTATATGACGCGTGTATAACGTATATGACGGGTATATGATGTATATCAAGCAAATATAACGTATATGACGCTTGTATAAAGTATATGACGCGTGTATAACGTATATGTCGCGTATATAACGTATATCTCGCGTATATAACGTATATGACGCGTATATAACGTATATGTCTCGTATATAACGTATATGACGCGTTTATTACGTATGTGACGCGTACATAACGTATATGTCGCGTATATAACGTATATGTCGCGTATATAACGTATGTGACGCGTATATAAACTATATGACGCGTATATAACGTATATGACGCGTATATAAGGTATATGACTCGTATATAACGTATCTATCGCGTATATAACGTATATGATGCGTACATATCGTATATGACGCGTATATAACGTATATGTCGCGTATATAACGTGTATGACGCGTATATAAACTACATGACGCGTCTATAACGTATATGACTCGTATATAACGTATACTTATAGTATATAACGTATATGACGCGTGTATAACGTATATGACGCGTATATGATGTATATCAAGCAAATATAACGTATATGACGCTTGTATAAAGTATATGACGCGTGTATAACGTATATGTCGCGTATATAACGTATATCTCGCCTATATAACGTATATGACGCGTATATAACGTATGTGACACGTATATAACGTATATGTCGCGTATATAACGTATATGTCGCGTATATAACGTATATGATGCGTACATATCGTATATGACTCGTGTATAACGTATATGACGCGTATATAACGTATATGACGCGTATATAACGTATATGTCTAGTATATAACGTATATGTCTCGTATATAACGTATATGACGCGTATACAACGTATATGTCGCGTATATAACGTATATGTCGCGTATATAACGTATATGACTCGTATATAACGTATATGTATAGTATATAACGTATATGACGCGTGTATAACGTATATGACGGGTATATGATGTATATCAAGCAAATATAACGTATATGACGCTTGTATAAAGTATATGACGCGTGTATAACGTATATGTCGCGTATATAACGTATATCTCGCGTATATAACGTATATGTCGCGTATATAACGTATGTGACGCGTATATAAACTATATGACGCGTATATAACGTATATGACGCGTATATAACGTATATGACTCGTATATAACGTATCTATCGCGTATATAACGTATATGATGCGTACATATCGTATATGACGCGTATATAACGTATATGTCGCGTATATAACGTGTATGATGCGTATATAAACTACATGACGCGTATATAACGTATATGACTCGTATATAACGTATATGACGCGTGTATAACGTATATGTCTCGTATATAACGTATATGACGCGTATATAACGTATATGTCTCGTATATAACGTATATGACGCGTATATAACGTATATGTCGCGTATATAACGTACATGTCGCGTATATAAACTATTTGACGCGTATATAACGTATATGACTCGTATATAACGTACGTGACGCGTACATAACGTATATGACGCGTGTATAACGTATATGACGCGTGTATAACGTATATGAGTAGGTATACTATGTCTTTTCTAGACCAGGGTGGTTCCCCCCATGGGGAGAGGGGGAAACCCCCTCTCCCGCAACCCCCCCCCCAGGGGGGGGGGGCATTGCCACTCCCTCGGAAGGGGTATCTACCCCCCCCCTCACACCCCAGGGTCATTGACCCAATCACCCCACCCCTTGGGTCATTAACCCACCCAGGGTAATCCCTCCCCCCCCCCCCATGGGAGGGGGGGGGGGGTCATGAAGAAGTGTCATCTCATAAAGTATCAACTATGTGGTTCGCAGGATGTGACGTCACGGAAGTTGGTGTGGCGTTTCATAGCCTTCTCCACCTGTAAGTGATGGTGGTGGTGGTGGTAAGATCCTTCCCTTACCACCTTCGCAGAAACCCCACCACTTCTGTGACGTCACAAGCGGTAGATGGGTGCAGACCACACGTGTTGACTCTTTGCCGATCTATCCGACAATGGCGTTTCATAGCCTTCTCCACCTGTAAGTGATGGTGGTGGTGGTAAAATCCTTCCCTTACCACCTTCGCAGAAACCCCACCACTTCTAGCGGTAGATGGTTGCGAACCACACGTGTTGACACTTTGCCGATCTAACCGACAATGGGTGTTTCATAGTCTCTCTCTTACCCTCGCCACCTCCGCAGGAATCCCCACCAATTCCATAACTCTCACAGCTTTTGACACGCGCATCCATAAACACGTGCACACAAAAACTGCAACAACAGCATGTTTTCGTTTATGACGCTATTTGATAGATCTTGATATTTTTTATGAAATATTATACCCGTTAGGAATGGACAGGAATCTCGAGACAGGAAATGAAAAAAATCACACATAAAATGCTGGAATAACCTTTCAATTTTATTTTATTAGCATTACATCTAATCCTAAAGCCAACAATTCGGCGTCTATTAATGAATTGCGTTCAAAATCTTCATTTTCAATAATTGTTTTTGCAAAATCATCGGTTACATTAGATATTATTTGCATAAACTTACAATATTTTGTCTGTATAGAATATAGGTTCTCAGATAGCCATGAGTACATGTGATCAATACAATATTCTAAGTCAAACAATTTTCTCATCGTTTTCTCAGTAATCTGTATACACTTAGTCGAATTCGATAATTTTGCAACCTTCACATAATCATTTATGCGACAGAAATCCATGGTTATATCACCAACTTTCACAGCATTCCCTAAGTTGACAATGTTCTGCAGAATATCTTCTCCCTTTCGTAGAAAATCTTTCCACGTAGCCATAGAGAATTGAATTTCATTGCCACGATTGTCTCCTATAGCCAACTCAACGTGACAGCAACCACCAATTCGAACTCCAATGTCGAGATATTTGTAGCATGTATTCGTCAATGGATATCTTCTACCCAATATACGCACCGCACGCGTGATCCTCTGTTCTGTATTATCAACCCTGATAAGAAAAGAAACAATTAGGAGAGAAATTTTTTTTCAATAGATACAAAGAAACAATTATGAACAGTATTTTTTTGCAGTTGTTGGAATACTTACTGTGTGTGTAATTTCGGAGGATTGAACTCATTATTCTCTCGCGCTGCTCGAGAATTGACATTTGCGGACCACATAGTTGACACTGTGTCGATCTAACCAACAATAGCGTTTTATAGCCTCTCTTACTCCCCATTCTCTCCAGTTTCTGAAGGATGGGAGGGGGGGGGGGGTATCATGCTAACACTTTTTGAAAGATGATACAGGATGCAGGTAAAGCCCCTTCCCTTGCTTGCATCATCTTCCAAGTTTGCAAAAAAAATATGCTGACTTTGCAAAATATGCTCGCGCTATAGCAAGTTCGAACACGTTTGGCGTTCTTGTGGGAAACTGTCCTTGAAACATGATACCGGATGCATGTATATCCCCTCCCTCGCCTGCATCACCTTCCAAGTTTTGCAAAATTCCAAGTTTGCAAAAAATATGCTGACTTTGCAAAATATGCTCGCGCTATAACGTGCACGTGTGTCCCCGTGGGAAACTGTCCTTGAAACATGATACCGGATGCAGGTAAACCCCCCTTCCCTCTCTTGCATCATCTTCCAAGTTTGCAAAATATGCTCACTTTGCAAAATATACTCGCGCTATAGAACTGACATAAGCGAAGGTCTAGTAAAGCAATTTTTTTGTTAAATAATACAATTTATTAAAAAATCATGGTTCATGTCGCTCAGTATACAATTTACATAGTTTAAATACATTTTCCATGGCACATACACCAGTATGGAATGCACATCTATGCAATCCCTTTGGCATCAACGATAATCTTGGAACATCCTCCAGATCCACATCAAGAGCTTCTATTCCAGTTAACTTCCATAACCATTTTTTCTTTTCCAATCCCCTGACAATGACTTGCTGCGTATTTTCAAGAGCCAGTTTCAAACAACTTCCAGCTGTTTTGTACGAAACATATCCGTCTGCCCAACCGATTCCATGATGTTTGCGCGTTAACCATCGAACCTGACGTGCTTCAGTAGCATTCAATCGATGGAATTCAAATGGTGGCTCGAATATCCAGTGCAATAGTTTATTTCCATCTTGTAAAATGGCTGCTTCCTTTACAATAAAATCGTTTGACCCTGTCTTGAAACCTTGTAGATCAACGAACGATACACGGGACATCATGCACCCACCGCTTGTTAAAGTATTCTGCGTACGACGTTGGTCAACGGACTATACTCGACTATACGATCGTGTATGATTAAGCAGTATGCAGCTGTATTCACAGGCACATTATCTCTGCACTCGAAATCTATGCGCACATCAATGGTTGCACTTTTAACAGATTCGTTTTGACGAGAACAGTCTATGACCACAAATGGGCCTCGTGATAAGAACTCTAATTCATCCAGTAGCGGCTCACTGGATCGATTACCATAATATGAGTTTTGAAATTTAGCATACATGTCGTAAAGTATCGCATACTTATTCTTTTCAAAATTCAAGTTTAGATCATCATATGGATACGATTCGGAATTTAGGTACAACCGTATGTTTGACAGTTTACAATCATCGAAATGATTAGCAGTCTTATGCAATTGATTCTTCCTATCATTCTGCAATGCGAATATGATGAAGCGAGGTTTCTCCAATTGTGTTACCGTCTTTATCGCCCACGTATGCTTCGTAGTTGTTTGTAAATGTGGATATTCATATAGATCCCAAGAGCGGAAACTCATAGGTATCATTTGCCCTCTCTCGAGAATGTGTAATAATGACAATTTGGTTACTTCTTCCAGACTTATGTGTGGCATACGCCACTGAACTTTGAATAATTCGATTTTAGGTTTTAAAGTATTAGAACCATTCAACGCGTTTAGATCGTTTCGCGATCGAATTAAGACCAACTCTTGACGCACGTTAACGGTAATCTTGTTATAATCTTCACCGAAACCAAATAGCATATTGAATGGTATGCAGAAATTGAAATCTTCGCCATCCAGTTTTCGATACCAGCCTGCGGTGGCCAATGCTTTACTTTTTCCAGGAGAGATGGATACATATGTTTTTAACGAGGTTGTTATTCCAGGATTTCTACAGCGGTCTATTTCAACTCCGTTCAGTTCATAGCGAATTTCATCAAACATGAAAGCAGCGCAATTGGTATCGAGAGTAACATTGTTGCTTGTACCGTCAGGTGGAGTTTCTTCTGAAATGACTTTTCCTTCAATGTACAAGAAACTCTCACACGGTAGCGTATACAGATCCTGCTGGTGTATCGGTATCCTTATTTCATCACTATTTCCGAGAGTAGTATTAGCATAGGGATTATATGTGTGCACTTCTATCTTAGTTATACGGTTATCAGAAGTTGGCGCATTGCCAATGGCCAAAATGTCAGACATTATTGCTTTACAACAAATCCCAACGATTGTAGAAAACGTATGTTCTGCAAGCTCAGGTTCTTCTCCCTCGACGATGGTGTGGCGCGAGATCGAATTACTGTGTCGATGAACGTATTTTTTGTAGCGATTGGAGGTTCGTCCGTTTTGTTATAGACAAGCATAATACAACACTTATTCGTAGATGCGCGGGTCCCGCCGTCTTACATGCAGTCTAACAGTGATTTCTTCTCCACGAAAATCAATCAAACGATTGTTTTGATCCACTAGACGTACTTCTAAATCATCTATTCGTCGCACGACGATCGGAAGATAAATGACTCGCGGTGGAGTTTCTGAGATCTTATAACCTGGAGGAACCCTAGGTGAAAATTCGTGAATAATGTGTACGGGTTTGTCATTACTGTATGATCCAGCTGTTATGCTACATTCCACTCTGATCACGTTGATGCTTATGATTTTCACAGGAGCGTCAGACTCATGCCACGTTTTAGGTGGGAGAATACGGTTTAGAGAAAATCCAAGTAGCGATCCTATGTTATTGGATTTCGTAAAATTGATCTTATAGGAGCAGTATATTTCACTCTTCATCGTATTATTGTTAGCACGTATGATGAGCGGATATTGGTCATCGTTCCCTGAATCACGTTCAGTTGGATATCGTTGCAACATTTCCCGTTTCAAGTATTTATTGATTGCATCCAGTTCGTAAGATCCTTCGGGAATTACAATTTCTTCGTCATTTTCACCGAAATAAAATCTATTATTGCGAGCATCGACGTTCGGTATCGTGTTAAACGTTTCAAAATCCACGAGACCCAATTCGTATTCATGGCTGTTCAAATCTATTGAGGGAAAGTACTGGACTGCGAGCATACTGCTCTTACCCGTTAACGTTAGTGTCAACGATGAAGGTGTCATGTTTATACGAATGGGTTAAAGCACATAATGAAATTTTATGTACCGAGAATGTGCATTTATAACGAGTTTTCCTCAAGAAATTTTACACACAGTTGCCCGCATATGGTTTGATTAAAATTTTGAACACGTTTATGATTGTAAGTAATTTTTGCCGAGGATCCGAAATATGCAATAAGTTCCACAGGTGGTCGTAGATTACCAAAACTATCAAAGTATTTTACGGTATGATTGTGTTTCACGTATGCGACCCAATGTGTACCGGGACCGATGCTTTCATCCAAGTTTACTATACCACTCTCGTTTACATTTGCTCTTGTCGGAAGACTATCGCGCATGTATACTCCGCGAAAATGTGGTATATTCTTTCTTCCTATATCCTCAAGCTGAACATTTGTCATTGGTTGTATCCCTAGTTTTTCATAGAGTGAACTTTTTTTTTTTTCTTTAAACCGCTACCCTTTTTGTACGGTGCGAGATAAAGTCCGCGACCTTCCATAGCATGATTATGACGTTGCATTTCCTCCAACTGTTTTCGTGCAGCCTTGGCGTCGTTCACAACCTTCGCTATTCCGGCAGCACCACCAGTCAACGATCCTATAGCTGCCAATGCAGGCAAGAGGAACGGGAGGAAACCGCCTCGCTTTGCTATTGGTAGAGTTCGCCTCTTCTTCTTACCACCGTTACCAGTGTTTTTCTTTTTCTTGATTCCCATCCCAAGCGCCGTCTTAGCTTTCATAGCAGCCCAAACAGTTGACGCAGTTATCTTCTCACCTAACGTAGCGTCCTTCGCAAATATACGACGATGTGCTCGATCAGCTAAAATGTGATCTACCTTGTGACGATTCGCCAAATCTTTGTTTTGAGAGTATGCAATATCGTGTTCTCTACAGGCCGAATCTAATGGATTTATACCTCGATCGCCGCGAGCCAAGCGTTTGCGCAACCGTGTACCAGGTCCACAAAATTGATATCCGGGCATATGTAACTCAAACGGTAATTTATTTATCAGGGTATTTAGAAGTCCTGCTCCTCGCCGCCGTATGCAGGAGTAACAATCTTTTTTCATAGGTGGTCTATCGATGAGCATATGTATGTGTCACAAGTATGGAAGTCACCTCTAGACTGATTGATATTTCTGAGCAACGTTTGTATAAATATTCCCCATACCCACACTTATCTGTTATTGTTGCAACAGTCGCGATGCGGTTCATAAGACAACCTGTGAAAATTCGGGTGATCTCTGACAGAAAGTTTGATAATATTACCAGAAATATTCTGCGACATGGACCGTTATTACCTAACACTGTACGCGGTATAGTGTGCGGTCCTTCCAATTGTGGGAAAACTAATGTAGTCATTAGCATGTTGGAAAGTCCTAATGGAATGCGATTCGAGAACGTGTACGTATATTCAAAGTCTTTGCAACAGCCGAAATATCAATATTTGGAAAAGCTACTCTCATCTGTAGAAAATGTTGGCTACTTTCCTTTTTCACACAATAGCGATGTCGTTCCACCTAACGAAGCTCTACCGAATTCAATATTTATATTTGATGACGTAGCATGTGACAAGCAAGATGTGATTAGAGAGTACTTTTCCATGGGTCGACATTCAAAAGTGGATAGTCTGTATCTTTGTCAATCATATGCAAGAATTCCGAAACATCTGATTCGCGATAATACCAATCTCTTACTACTATTCAAACAGGATAGTATGAATTTACATCATGTGTATAATGATCATGTAAATACAGATATGACGTTTGAACAATTTAACGAACTGTGTGCAGAATGTTGGCAACAGAACTATGGATTTGTGGTTATAGACAAGGATAGCCCTATGCATAGAGGTCGTTATCGACGTGGATTTAATGACTATGTCATAGTATAATGGTATCATTTGACCACCACCCCGCGTTGTGATCAGAACATTGAACAGGTGTCGAACGGCTATTGAACGGTTATTGAACGACATCGAACGGGTACCAAACGGAGGTGTTGAACGTACACGTTCAACGTAGAACGGGTGTCGAACGAAGTGTCGAACGTACACGTTCAACGTAGAACGGGTGTCGAACAAGGTGTTGAACGTACACGTTCAACGTAGAACGGGTGTCGAACGAGGTGTTGAACGTACACGTTCAACGTAGAACGGGTGTCGAACGAAGTGTCGAACGTACACGTTCAACGTAGAACGGGTGTCGAACGAGGTGTCGAACGTACACGTTCAACGTAGAACGGGTGTCGAACGAGGTGTCGAACGAACACGTTCAACATAGAACGGGTGTCGAACGAGGTGTCGAACGAGGTGTCGAACGGGGGTGTCGACGTAGAACGGGTATCGAACGATATTGAACGTTGTTGAAAACTCTTCCAATTGAGCATGGAACAAAATTCTGTTGAACAAAAACGGGAAAAGAGGAAAAAAGAAGTGTTAACGAAAGAGATTGCCAAGACGAGTGAAGCTATACGAAAAAAATATTTGGCACTTAAAGCTGGAAAAATGGATATCGATGCGGTGTTGGAACATAGATTGCAACCTGTGATAAGACCCTTGAAAGAATTGATTGAAAACACAAAACCGATTCCGAGTCCAATTCTTCAAGAGACACCTTCGGAGTCAGCATCTCCATTGTATCAGCAACAATCGCCTATGTTTAATGATGCACCTGGATATCGTGAAGGTATACCTCCAGCATCACCTCCAGCATCACCTCCAGCATCACCGTTGCACGAACAACAACCACCTATGCTTAACACTACACTCCAATGTTGTGGATTGAAGCCACCTGTGCTAAACGCTACACCTCGGTATCGTGGATTGAAAAGAGTACGTGCGGAAACACCTTTAAAACCTACACCTATTCGATTATCAAAACGACTTTGTCCAAATTCCAAACCTCCTGCAGAAGAAGTATGGACAGACGAAGCAGAAACACTTGAGCAAAATATTCTCGAAACGACAATGCGTGAAATTGTTGAGAATCCTGAACAGCACGAAGAAGCCACTACATATTTGTCTCAGAATCTCGGACCGCTGTCGCAGGAATATTTGAACTTCTTTTTCACAGATAAGAAAAAACAGGTTGACCACGTGTATGGTGTGTACTATGATAAAAATGCAATGATGCTTGGGGATAAGAGTTTCGATGTAGACATGGAAGATAATATAATTATCGATAACGTGAAATATAAAGGAACACCTGGTCTGTTCGAACTAATTTTCAAGAGAATCCCCGACGATACGGTGTACACCGATGATGACAAACAGAAATATAAGAGTATTCTGCTGACAACAAATGCACACAGGCGCAACCATAATGCTGCAAATCCTCTATTGAGTAACAGGGGATACAAGTATAAACATATAATTGCATCATTGCTTGAAATACGACCTCGCACTGGAAGAGGGTTTGCCTCCAAGTCAAATTTGATGAGTACATTACCGGAGAACATGGCGGTTACCGATAATGCGATTGATTATGTACATTGGGATGATCCGAACGAGCTAGTAGATAGAATAAGATTGTTGGTATCATCGCGAGCTGCTGGGCATACCGGACATGATAATGAAATTGTTTCAATAATAGAGGAGCTCCGAGAAGCAGGATTGATTATAAATTAAAGGTCGTTCTGATCATGTTCACCAGTACCTTTTCATGATGGCTATCAACAAGTTCGGTGCTATGCTCCGAAACGAGTCAAATGAAGATAATGATGCAATATGTAAGAATTATGTGCGATGGAGTGCACTTTGCCTCGACGGGGATGCTTTCAACGCGAGAAATCGAAAGATAGAACGTTTAGCATACCCGACAAATGATACCGATGCTGTGAATAAGTTATACTTGGGCAAAGAAATGACACATATTTTGAAAGCATGTGATGCCAAGTGTACGAAGCTACAGGAAGAAATAATGGTCAAAGTCCATAATTTACATGAACAAATGCTCAAGATGGTGCGTGATACAATTCTAAGAATGACATCACAGAACAACAAAAGGGGTGGGGCAAGTTTTAGCAAGAAATAATGGTTAAAGTCTATACATTGCATCGAATGTTATAAATATATTTACATAGTTTGAAAGATGTCAGTTTCCAGCTAGAATGCGTCCGCAAGAAACCGGTTGTAATGTCGATGTAAAATTCATAGACCGAATCATGCGATTATTTTTATACATTTTAAATATCTTTTGTTCAATCCTAAATCCCGACCATGAGCAAAGAGAAGACGCAATTAGTGGAGGAACTGCATGCCCCTGCCAGACGGATTTTCCCGCGACGTCGAGTTTTAGTTCGTGGGTATGACGATCTATGGCAAGCCGATCTCGTAGATATGCAGTCTCACGCACGCATAAATGGCGGTAACAAATACATATTAACCGTTATCGATGCGTTATCCAAATATGCATGGGGCGTACCGCTCAAGACTAAAAGTGGGAGCGAGGTAGCTAAAGCATTCGAAACAATATTTCGAAATCGATGTCCGAAAAATTTGCAAACCGATCAGGGGAAGGAATTTTACAACAGTGAGGTGCAAGAACTTCTGACGAAACGCGGTATTAATCATTATTCTACGTATTCGGTTATGAAGGCTTCCATCGTAGAACGGTTCAATCGTACATTGAAGAACAGCATGTGGAAAGAGTTTACACTTAATGGAACCTATAAATGGGTCAATGCGCTACCTCATCTAGTTGCAAAATACAATGCACAAAAGCACAGAACTATTAGAATGCGACCATGTGATGTCACCCCCGCCATTTCCAAACGACTCATATGCACCGCGTATAACAACATCAAGATTGCTGCACCGGCGAAATTCAGTGTGGGGCAGTCTGTACGCATCAGCAAATTTAAAACTGTTTTCGATAAAGGTTACACGCCAAATTGGACCACTGAGGTGTTTAAGATAGTCAAGGTACAAGCAACTAATCCGGTGACTTATCTGTTGCAAGATTCCCAGGGAAACCGCGTTTCTGGAGGATTCTATGAACACGAATTGCTTCGCGTTGTCAATCCAGATGTATACCTAGTGGAGAAAGTGTTGCGTAGAAAAGGAAATAAGGTGTATGTAAAATGGTTAGGATTGAGCAATGTAAACAATTCATGGATAAATAAAGACAATGTATTATAAACATATATTATAAACATTTATTATAAACAATTTAACCTGTTTAATGAAAAAGTTAGTTGATACACAATCTTCTATTTACATTGAATTTAAACAATTTTATTGCTATGGATTAGGGTTAGAGCTACGAAGGAATTCGATAATGGCCCCACGGCAATGTTTCAGTCGAGTTGGGTATGACATACCGTTTGTCATCATATGGGCTGAGAGCAATTTTTCGCTCTGATACAGTATACACTTTGTGCAATTTCGAACGTATACATGCCTGTGTACGACTCATAGCAATTTCATTTTGTAAACACCGCATGTAATCATCGAACGTTATTGTTATCCTTACAACGCTAGTTTTTACACCTTTCGCTTTTTTCGTATCTGATTTTCCATCTACGCGCAATGTGTACATTTTCGCTCTCAGCCCGACAAAGTCTGTCATTATCATCCCATTGTTCTCGTCTTTCATCAAGCCGGGAACCTTTTTATTTACAAGTGGGATATTATACCTATTCTCTATCGGATAATCGCTTGTGTCGAAACGGCTAATATCGCGTCTCATGGTTTCATAAATGTCCTCACACATAATATAATAAATTAAACTGTCAGTGTCTGTATACATTACTTTACACGTTTTACCATATTGAGGAATCATGTACTCATGATGAAATTCGTACAAGCAGGTTTTGGATATATCTAATATGCACATGCCTACATATATTGGCTTGTTGAATTTCACTATGACTTTGCGTAACTCCACAGCAGACAAGTTTTCGGAAAATACACAGCGGCTGTGGAAATTTGGTTTTGCAATCATTGCCTCTGCACCATATCGCCCATCCCAACGTGTCACGAGTTTTACATCTACATGATTCCGAACGTTTTCCATAGTTTTACCGAATACCGCGTTGTTCATCAATTTGTACAAATTCTTTTCAAAATCGTTAGCGGCATTTGTTCTAAACAGAGTATTTAATTCTATATATTCGCGGAGCCATGGTGACTGTGTGAATTGGAGGATGCGATGAATCTTTGTAATACGAAGACCGTGGCGCGTGCACTGCTGCAGATTATAATAGTGTATTACGTAACGCTGCTTATCATGTAACGTTGCAAGCAACTTGGCCTCTCTTTTGCCAGGTGGTTTGGCGTGTGCCGGACAGAACGGTAGGTCAGCATGAACATCATGCAGACTTTGCGGATATTCTAGATCCACCTCGAGAATGTAACCTATGGGTGAATCAGCAGCAATCAAAGATATGTCAAAATTTTCAATGTTGTTAACCCATTGAAATTCTGCATATGGCAAAGGCTGACACATTGCCCATCCGTATAAATTGTTTACATCGAAGTACATCAAGTATGATGATGGTTTCGATGGATCATACGACTGCATGTACTTGTTATTGGCTTCCGCATGTCTGCCAGAACATTGGCTTAAACCGCCGCGTATACCGCGTTCGATGAACATCACCATATCGATATCAGTTAATAATTCAAATCTAATTTTTGTATGCTTTAGCATGGCATCCCACGTGAAACCTGGTAAAGTGTAATAATATGCTGGATCTAAACCGTAGCTCTTAATGCAAGTTTTACGAAAATTTTCAAAAACGTCAGCCAATAACAAGACATCAGTTTTCAAATACAGATCGCTGTATTCGCCCAAGGTTTTTATGTCGAAACGCTTCCACACATTCTCGGCATGTGCATAATCACGTTCGGATATAGTTTCACCTGTCAGCGAGCTGTAAAATGACTCGAGCGGTGGCAAACAGAGATCGTTTAATTTATCTATGCAATCGAGGTATTCGTATGGGAAAACACCCTTTCGCGTCAATAGCTTGAAATTTTCTGTGGAGAGATCTTGAAATTCGGAACGTAAAATTGTTAATTTGTTTGTGTCGAGGAAAGATGCTAATTTGTCTAGACTTGTATTCAAAAATTTGTACGAATCGATGAATCGTAATTTAATACAATCATGCGAATCTGATTGCTGATCTTTAACATTTTTTGTAAATGAAATGTACTTTTCTTTAGTTATTGGTAATACGTTGACACTGCCTTCAAACGCATTAGCTATTTCTTCGATAATGAAATGCGAATCGTACCCGGATAAATTGTGGAAGACTATGGGTATACAAAATGAATTTTTATAATTTAAATTGCAATCTTGATGTGCGGGGCCTCTATATCGTCCTGTCAGATGACAATGGTCGTGCACTCGTATTGCGTTTTCCTCAAATGGTTTTTCACAAATGTGGCAATGAGTTGCGTTGATAAATGTCTCACACTGTTCATTCGTTAACTGTTTCATAGGTATATTACTGGATAAGGTGCATTTAACGAAATATGCTAAATTTTCTAATTCTCCGACGAACCATGAGACGCACTTCTCATCGCGACGACACCGATATACCGATAGAGATGCATCGTGTGAACAATGTACATAGTATGCGATACTAAATACTCTGTGATGTTGGTATGCGTGTGATTGAAGTTTCTCATCTTCCTTCCCACAATCTTCCATCTTCTCGAGCGTGCATTCGAGGTCGGCGTACACCACAAATGGAAGCGGTTCTTTCCACAAATAGTTGCCGAAAGAGAGCCATTTATCGTCCTCACTAGGTAACATGATGGCGCAGCGATTCAGTTCTGCACAGTCTCTTTCATGGGCTTGCAATCTCTCGTTGGAATAAAAGTAGTGTAAGCACCTAAAAACAATTTTATTTACATGTGTTATCATATACCATAATAACTTTGTAAATGTTGTACATACCGATCACAGATGAATTTCATGTGAGTGTTTTTGGTCAATTGTGCGCTAACGAGTCGTGATAGGTTCTTAATCCACACATAATGCCCAACACTGCTGTCGGCTCGGTCTTGTATGTACAGCAAGTTGACATGTCGATTCCTCTTCTGATTGGTGAGACGAAGTGGGAAAAATGTGAATGATTTTGCCCTTTTTTTCTTCTCGAAGATGTCTTCAAAACCATATACGTTAATCGAAATATCGTTCAACTTTTCAAACCGGGTAATCTGATTCAACAGCATGGGGAACTTGATGTCTTCGAATTTTAATACCGTTGTGTATTGCGGGTATGAACTTTGGCGGTTATTGTGAGCTGTCGCTGGATACAAAGCTGCAATCACCGACCATGCAAAGCATGCATTATCTTTAGAGTAAACATTGATTGTAGCTTTCTTCAACGCTATTTCTCTCGGTACGCTGATCTGACACCCTGCACGCAGGGGGTTATATTTGTTGATACCGACTGTAAGATTGAGTATTCGCGACAACGCCCATCCGCTATCCCGTTCCTGAAATTCTTCCAACGACGTTAAGATCGGTCCCAAGATGCACAGCTCGTACAGCTCGTCGAGATCGGTTGTGTAAAAGATTTCACAGTTCTTCGTGCTCACACTTTTGCAAGAACGTTGAACACCTGTCACAAATTCACCGTTGAACACAGCGTTCACTTTTACAGACCTATGTTTTTCCAAAGCGTTCCGTACTTTTTCAAGCACAATTTCCCTCGCATCTTGGAGGAAGCTGCGAGGTTCAATATAATTGGAATTGATAACGGCACCTGTTAATATGCGACCCTTGAAAGCTGTGTCTATTTCACGCCATAAGAGTTCTGTACTTGTATATCCGGCACCTTCATGTATGAAACGTCTTCGCAAGGAGTATTTTAAACTCTCAAGAGCTGCGATACGTGCAATCAATGATTGTTGAATACCGATCGATAATCGAGGACGTTTTACCCGATTATATTCTTCAAGCAACTCGAGGCATTCGTTGCACCTTTCCTCCCAGGCAAGGTATTCTTCCCGCAATCTTAAACAATCAGATTGGTCCCACAAATGGCGTTCAATATTCTGAATTTCTTCCATGGTGACACAGATTTTTAATTACCTCACAGTGACTGAGCAAAACTAATTTGGAGGTGTACATATATAGCCTCCATGTTCATACATAATATGATAAATTATGCTGTCGATGTAGAAAAACGTCGACTAAAAACCGTCGCTAGCATTTTCGATTTAACTTCACTTTCATGGTCTAGTTCTCAGAAAAACATAATAATACTTCACATTCAACGATGCAACGTTCGCCCGTTTCGATGATGTCCAATATTGTTGATGGTGAATCGACCGCGGGACAACACGCTACGACTTGGCTAAATTTTTTCGTATAGGTGAAACATACACGACTCGTCACATCGTTTCGCATTAAACGTTCTATCACTGTTCTGTGCTCGACGGGAAAACGATCCTTCAAATACAAATTTATAATGTGAACCCAAGCTAAACTTTTTAACGTTGAGACAGTCATTTTTTTTTCATCAATATTCATCGTCACATAATACACGTAACTCGCGTCTTTTCATCGGTAAAAGAAATGGTAGAATCAAACGTATTCCCTCGTAGATATAATCGGTTCTTATATAACCTCCTCAAAACAGCAGACTCGGCAAAAAATACCAGAGTCCAGAAACCGTCACTAATTTATTTTTCAGTGTCTCATTTTCGCTCGCAATATTGTATCGGTGTCTCGAAACATTTGCAAAGCATTGCATTTTCGCACGCTCGATATTTCATCGGAATGCGATACAGATGAAACTAGAATCAAATAACGTCTTAAAGACAAAATGCTGACCTTGCAGTTTTTTGCATGCATGTGTGTTTGCGAGATTCCTGTTCGTTCCTGTTCGTTGCTAAGGGGTATCATATTTCATAAAAAATGTCAAGGTCCATTAAATAGCGTCTTAAACGAAAACATGCTGTTGTTGCAGTTTTTGTGTGCACGTGTTTATAGATGCGCGTGTCAAAAGCTGTGAGAGTTATGGAATTGGTGGGGATTCCTGCGAAGGTGGCGAGGGTAAGAGAGAGACTATGAAACACCCATTGTCGGTTAGATCGGCAAAGTGTCAACACGTGTGGTTCGCAACCATCTACCGCTAGAAGTGGTGGGGTTTCTGCGAAGGTGGTAAGGGAAGGATTTTACCACCACCACCATCACTTACAGGTGGAGAAGGCTATGAAACGCCATTGTCGGATAGATCGGCAAAGAGTCAACACGTGTGGTCTGCACCCATCTACCGCTTGTGACGTCACAGAAGTGGTGGGGTTTCTGCGAAGGTGGTAAGGGAAGGATCTTACCACCACCACCACCATCACTTACAGGTGGAGAAGGCTATGAAACGCCATTGTCCGATAGATCGGCAAGGAGTCAACACGTGTGGTCCGCACCCATCTACCGCTTGTGACGTCACTTCCGTGACGTCACATCCTGCGAACCACATAGTTGATACTTTATGAGATGACACTTCTTCATGACCCCCCCCCCCCCTCCCATGGGGGGGGGGGGGGGATTACCCTGGGTGGGCTAATGACCCAAGGGGTGGGGTGATTGGGTCAATGACCCTGGGGTGTGAGGGGGGGGGGTAGATACCCCTTCCGAGGGAGTGGCAATGCCCCCCCCCCTGGGGGGGGGGGTTGCGGGAGAGGGGGTTTCCCCCTCTCCCCATGGGGGGAACCACCCTGGTCTAGAAAAGACATAGTATACCTACTTATATGTCTCGTATATAACATATATGACGCGTATATAATGTATATGACGCGTATATAACGTATATGTCTCGTATATAACGTATATGACGCGTTTATAACGTATGTGACGCGTACATAACGTATATGTCGCATATATAACGTATATGTCGCGTATATAACGTATGTGAGGCGTATTTAAACTATATGACGCGTATATAACGTATATGGACGCGTATATAACGTACATGACGCCTATATGACGTATATCAAGCGTATATAACGTATATCACGCATATATAACCTATATGTCTCGTATATAACGTGTATGACGCGTATATAAACTACATGACGCGTATATAACGTATATGACTCGTATATAAAGTATATGTATAGTATATAACGTATATGACGCGTGTATAACGTATATGACGCGTATATGATGTATATCAAGCAAATATAACGTATATGACGCTTGTATAAAGTATATGACGCGTGTATAACGTATATGTCGCGTATATAACGTATATCTCGCGTATATAACGTATATGACGCGTATATAACGTATATGTCTCGTATATAACGTATATGACGCGTTTATAACGTATGTGACGCGTACATAACGTATATGTCGCGTATATAACGTATATGTTGCGTATATAACGTATGTGACGCGTATATAAACTATATGACGCGTATATAACGTATATGACGCGTATATAACGTATATGACTCGTATATAACGTATCTATCGCGTATTTAACGTATATGATGCGTATATAACGTATATGACGCGTATATAACGTATATGACGCGTGTATAACGTATATGACGGGTATATGATGTATATCAAGCAAATATAACGTATATGACGCTTGTATAAAGTATATGACGCGTGTATAACGTATATGTCGCGTATATAACGTATATCTCGCGTATATAACGTATATGACGCGTATATAACGTATATGTCTCGTATATAACGTATATGACGCGTTTATTACGTATGTGACGCGTACATAACGTATATGTTGCGTATATAACGTATATGTCGCGTATATAACGTATGTGACGCGTATATAAACTATATGACGCGTATATAACGTATATGACGCGTATATAACGTATATGACTCGTATATAACGTATCTATCGCGTATATAACGTATATGTCGCGTATATAACGTATATCTCGCGTATATAACGTATATGACGCGTATATAACGTATATGTCGCGTATATAACGTATATGACGCGTTTATTACGTATGTGACGCGTACATAACGTATATGTCGCGTATATAACGTATATGTCGCGTATATAACGTATGTGACGCGTATATAACGTATATGACGCGTATATAACGTATATGTCTATTATATAACGTATATGTATAGTATATAACGTATATGACGCGTGTATAACGTATATGTCGCGTATATAACGTATATGATGCGTATATAACGTATATGTCTCGTATATAACGTATATGTCGCGTATATAACGTATATGACGCGTATATAAACTATATGACGCGTGTATAACGTATATGACGGGTATATAATGTATATCAAGCAAATATAACGTATATGACGCTTGTATAAAGTATATGACGCGTGTATAACGTATATGTCGCGTATATAACGTATATCTCGCGTATATAACGTATATGACGCATATAACGTATATGTCTCGTATATAACGTATATGACGCGTTTATTACGTATGTGACGCGTACATAACGTATATGTCGCGTATATAACGTATATGTCGCGTATATAACGTATGTGACGCGTATATAAACTATATGACGCGTATATAACGTATATGACGCGTATATAAGGTATATGACTCGTATATAACGTATCTATCGCGTATATAACGTATATGATGCGTACATATCGTATATGACGCGTATATAACGTATATGTCGCGTATATAACGTGTATGACGCGTATATAAACTACATGACGCGTCTATAACGTATATGACTCGTATATAACGTATACTTATAGTATATAACGTATATGACGCGTGTATAACGTATATGACGCGTATATGATGTATATCAAGCAAATATAACGTATATGACGCTTGTATAAAGTATATGACGCGTGTATAACGTATATGTCGCGTATATAACGTATATCTCGCCTATATAACGTATATGACGCGTATATAACGTATGTGACACGTATATAACGTATATGTCGCGTATATAACGTATATGTCGCGTATATAACGTATATGATGCGTACATATCGTATATGACTCGTGTATAACGTATATGACGCGTATATAACGTATATGACGCGTATATAACGTATATGTCTAGTATATAACGTATATGTCTCGTATATAACGTATATGACGCGTATACAACGTATATGTCGCGTATATAACGTATATGTCGCGTATATAACGTATATGACTCGTATATAACGTATATGTATAGTATATAACGTATATGACGCGTGTATAACGTATATGACGGGTATATGATGTATATCAAGCAAATATAACGTATATGACGCTTGTATAAAGTATATGACGCGTGTATAACGTATATGTCGCGTATATAACGTATATCTCGCGTATATAACGTATATGTCGCGTATATAACGTATGTGACGCGTATATAAACTATATGACGCGTATATAACGTATATGACGCGTATATAACGTATATGACTCGTATATAACGTATCTATCGCGTATATAACGTATATGATGCGTACATATCGTATATGACGCGTATATAACGTATATGTCGCGTATATAACGTGTATGATGCGTATATAAACTACATGACGCGTATATAACGTATATGACTCGTATATAACGTATATGACGCGTGTATAACGTATATGTCTCGTATATAACGTATATGACGCGTATATAACGTATATGTCTCGTATATAACGTATATGACGCGTATATAACGTATATGTCGCGTATATAACGTACATGTCGCGTATATAAACTATTTGACGCGTATATAACGTATATGACTCGTATATAACGTACGTGACGCGTACATAACGTATATGACGCGTGTATAACGTATATGACGCGTGTATAACGTATATGTCTCGTATATAACATATATGACGCGTATATAATGTATATGACGCGTATATAACGTATATGTCGCGTATATAACGTGTATGACGCGTATATAAACTACATGACGCGTCTATAACGTATATGACTCGTATATAACGTATACCTATAGTATATAACGTATATGACGCGTGTATAACGTATATGACGGGTATATAATGTATATCAAGCAAATATAACGTATATGACGCTTGTATAAAGTATATGACGCGTGTATAACGTATATGTCGCGTATATAACGTATATCTCGCGTATATAACGTATATGACGCGTATATAACGTATATGTCGCGTATATAACGTATATGACGCGTTTATTACGTATGTGACGCGTACATAACGTATATGTCGCGTATATAACGTATATGTCGCGTATATAACGTATGTGACGCGTATATAACGTATATGACGCGTATATAACGTATATGTCTCGTATATAACGTATATGTCTCGTATATAACGTATATGACGCGTGTATAACGTATATGTCGCGTATATAACGTATATGATGCGTATATAACGTATATGTCTCGTATATAACGTATATGTCGCGTATATAACGTATATGACGCGTATATAAACTATATGACGCGTGTATAACGTATATGACGGGTATATGATGTATATCAAGCAAATATAACGTATATGACGCTTGTATAAAGTATATGACGCGTGTATAACGTATATGTCGCGTATATAACGTATATCTCGCGTATATAACGTATATGACGCGTATATAACGTATATGTCTCGTATATAACGTATATGACGCGTTTATTACGTATGTGACGCGTACATAACGTATATGTCGCGTATATAACGTATATGTCGCGTATATAACGTATGTGACGCGTATATAAACTATATGACGCGTATATAACGTATATGACGCGTATATAACGTATATGACTCGTATATAACGTATCTATCGCGTATATAACGTATATGATGCGTACATATCGTATATGACGCGTATATAACGTATATGTCGCGTATATAACGTGTATGACGCGTATATAAACTACATGACGCGTCTATAACGTATATGACTCGTATATAACGTATACTTATAGTATATAACGTATATGACGCGTGTATAACGTATATGACGCGTATATGATGTATATCAAGCAAATATAACGTATATGACGCTTGTATAAAGTATATGACGCGTGTATAACGTATATGTCGCGTATATAACGTATATCTCGCCTATATAACGTATATGACAGGTATATAACGTATGTGACACGTATATAACGTATATGTCGCGTATATAACGTATATGTCGCGTATATAACGTATATGATGCGTACATATCGTATATGACTCGTGTATAACGTATATGACGCGTTTATAACGTATGTGACGCGTACATAACGTATATGTCGCGTATATAACGTATATGTTGCGTATATAACGTATGTGACGCGTATATAAACTATATGACGCGTATATAACGTATATGACGCGTATATAACGTATATGACTCGTATATAACGTATCTAATGCGTATATAACGTATATGACGCGTATATAACGTATATGACGCGTGTATAACGTATATGACGGGTATATGATGTATATCAAGCAAATATAACGTATATGACGCTTGTATAAAGTATATGACGCGTGTATAACGTATATGTCGCGTATATAACGTATATCTCGCGTATATAACGTATATGACGCGTATATAACGTATATGTCTCGTATATAACGTATATGACGCGTTTATTACGTATGTGACGCGTACATAACGTATATGTCGCGTATATAACGTATATGTCGCGTATATAACGTATGTGACGCGTATATAAACTATATGACGCGTATATAACGTATATGACGCGTATATAACGTATATGACTCGTATATAACGTATCTATCGCGTATATAACGTATATGTCGCGTATATAACGTATATCTCGCGTATATAACGTATATGACGCGTATATAACGTATATGTCTCGTATATAACGTATATGACGCGTTTATTACGTATGTGACGCGTACATAACGTATATGTCGCGTATATAACGTATATGTCGCGTATATAACGTATGTGACGCGTATATAAACTATATGACGCGTATATAACGTATATGACGCGTATATAACGTATATGACTCGTATATAACGTATCTATCGCGTATATAACGTATATGATGCGTACATATCGTATATGACGCGTATATAACGTATATGTCGCGTATATAACGTGTATGACGCGTATATAAACTACATGACGCGTATATAACGTATATGACTCGTATATAACGTATACTTATAGTATATAACGTATATGACGCGTGTATAACGTATATGACGCGTATATGATGTATATCAAGCAAATATAACGTATATGACGCTTGTATAACGTATATGACGCGTATATAACGTATATGACGCGTATATAACGTATATGTCTAGTATATAACGTATATGTCTCGTATATAACGTATATGACGCGTATACAACGTATATGTCGCGTATATAACGTATATGTCGCGTATATAACGTATATGACTCGTATATAACGTATATGTATAGTATATAACGTATATGACGCGTGTATAACGTATATGACGGGTATATGATGTATATCAAGCAAATATAACGTATATGACGCTTGTATAAAGTATATGACGCGTGTATAACGTATATGTCGCGTATATAACGTATATCTCGCGTATATAACGTATATATCGCGTATATAACGTATGTGACGCGTATATAAACTATATGACGCGTATATAACGTATATGACGCGTATATAACGTATATGACTCGTATATAACGTATCTATCG
>CAKAJA020000099.1:0-36460 GCA_916610235.2 Lasioglossum morio | reverse complement strand
GTTATACGTTATACGTTATACGTTATACGTTATATGTTTATCGTTATACGTTATACGTTATACGTTATACGTTATACGTTATACGTTATACGTTATACGTTATACGCTATACGTTATACGTTATACGTTATACGTTATACGCTATACGTTATACGTTATACGTTATACATTATACGTTATACGTTATACGTTATACGTTATATGTTTAACGTTATACGTTATACGTTGTACGTTATACGTTATACGTTATACGTTTAACGTTATACATTATACATTATACGTTATACGTTAAACGTTACACGTTATACGTTATACGTTATAAGTAAATACGTTATATGTTTAACGTTATACGTTATATGTTATACGTTATACGTTATACGTTATACGTTATACGTTATACGTTATACGTTATACGTTATACGTTATACGTTATATGTTTATCGTTATACGTTATACGTTATACGTTATACGTTATACGTTATACGTTATACGCTATACGTTATACGTTATACGTTATACATTATACGTTATACCGTTACACGATGTACGTTATACGTTATACATTATACGTTATACGTTATACGTTATACGTTATACGTTATACGTTATACGTTATACGTTATACGTTATACGTTATACGTTATACGTTATACGTTATACGTTATACGTTATACGTTATACGTTATACGTTATACTTATACGTTATACGTTATACGTTATACGTTATACGTTATACGTTATACGTTATACGTTATACGTTATACGTTATACGTTATACGTTATACGTTATACGTTATACGTTATACGTTATACGTTATACGTTATACGTTATACGTTATACGTTATACGTTATACGTTATACGTTATACGTTATACGTTATACGTTATACGTTATACGTTATACGTTATACGTTATATGTTTAACGTTATACGTTATACGTTGTACGTTATACGTTATAAGTTTAACGTTATACATTATACATTATACGTTATACGTTAAACGTTACACGTTATACGTTATACGTTATAAGTAAATACGTTATATGTTTAACGTTAAACGTTATATGTTATACGTTATACGTTATACGTTATACGTTATACGTTATACGTTATATGTTTAACGTTAAAAGTTATACGTTATACGTTATACGTTATACGTTGTACGTTATACGTTATACGTTATACGTTATACGTTATACGTTATACGTTTAACATTATACGTTATACGTTATACGTTATACGTTATACGTTATACGTTGTACGTTATACGTTATACGTTATACGTTATACGTTATACGTTATACGTTATACGTTATACGTTATACGTTATACGTTATACGTTATACGTTATACGTTATACGTTATACGTTATACGTTATATGTTTAACGTTAAAAGTTATACGTTATACGTTATACGTTATACGTTGTACGTTATACGTTATACGTTATACGTTATGCGTTATACGTTTAACATTATACGTTATACGTTATACGTTATACGTTATACGTTATACGTTGTACGTTATACGTTATACGTTATACGTTATACGTTATACGTTATACGTTATACGTTATACGTTATACGTTATACGTTATACGTTATACGTCTAAACGTTATACGTTGTACGTTATAGGTTATACGTTTAACATTATACGTTATACGTTATACTTTGTACGTTGTACGTTATACGTTATACGTTATACGTTGTACGTTATACGTTATACGTTATACGTTATACGTTATACGTTATACGTTATACGTTAGACGTTACACGTTATACTTTATACGTTATACGTTATACGTTATACGTTATACGTTATACGTTATACGTTATACGTTATACGTTATACGTTATACGTTATACGTTATACGTTATACGTTATACGTTATACGTTATACGTTATACGATATACGTTATACGTTATACGTTATACGTTATACGTTATACGTTATACGTTATACGTTATACGTTATACGTTATACGTTATACGTTATACGTTATACGTTATACGTTATACGTTATACGTTATACGTTATACGTTATACGTTATATATTATACATTATACGTTATACGTTATACGTTATACGTTATACGTTATACGTTATGCGTTATACGTTATACGTTATACGTTATACGTTATACGTTATACGTTATACGTTATACGTTATACGTTATACGTTATACGTTATACGTTATACGTTATACGTTATACGTTATACGTTATACGTTATACGTTATACGTTATACGTTATACGTTATACGTTATACGTTATACGTTATACGTTATACGTTATACGTTATACGTTATACGTTATACGTTATACGTTATACGTTATACGTTATACGTTATACGTTATACGTTATACGTTATACGTTATACGTTATACGTTATACGTTATACGTTATACGTTATACGTTATACGTTATACGTTATACGTTATACGTTATACGTTATACGTTATACGTTATACGTTATACGTTATACGTTATACGTTATACGTTATACGTTATACGTTATACGTTATACGTTATACGTTATACGTTATACGTTATACGTTATACGTTATACGTTATACGTTATACGTTATACGTTATACGTTATACGTTATACGTTATACGTTATGCATTATACGTTGTACGTTTAACGTTATACGTTATAGGTTATACGTTTAACATTATACGTTATACGTTATACGTTATGCGTTATACGTTATACGTTATACATTATACGTTGTACGTTATACGTTATACGTTATACGTTTAACGTTATACGTTATACATTATACGTTATACGTCTAAACGGTATACGTTGTACGTTATAGGTTATACGTTTAACATTATACGTTATACGTTATACGTTGTACGTTGTACGTTATACGTTATACGTTATACGTTGTACGTTATACGTTATACGTTATACGTTATACGTTATACGTTATACGTTATACGTTATACGTTATACGTTATACGTTATACGTTATACGTTATACGTTATACGTTATACGTTATACGTTATACGTTATACGTTATACGTTATACGTTATACGTTATACGTTATACGTTATACGTTATACGTTATACGTTATACGTTATACGTTATACGTTATACGTTATACGTTATACGTTATACGTTATACGTTATACGTTATACGTTATACGTTATACGTTATACGTTATACGTTATACGTTATACGTTATACGTTATACGTTATACGTTATACGTTATACGTTATACGTTATACGTTATACGTTATACGTTATACGTTATACGTTATACGTTATACGTTATACGTTATACGTTATACGTTATACGTTATACGTTATACGTTATACGTTATACGTTATACGTTATACGTTATACGTTATACGTTACACGTTATACGTTATACGTTATACGTTATACGTTATACGTTATACGTTATACGTTATACGTTATACGTTATACGTTATACGTTATACGTTATACGTTATACGTTATACGTTATACGTTATACGTTACACGTAATACGTTATACGCTATACGTTATACGTTATACGTTATACGTTTAACATTATACGTTATACGTTATACGTTATACGTTATACGTTATACGTTGTACGTTATACGTTATACGTTATACGTTATACGTTATACGTTATACGTTATACGTTATACGTTATACGTTATACGTTATACGTTATACGTTATACGTTATACGTTATACGTTATACGTTATACGTTATACGTTATACGTTATACGTTATACGTTATACGTTATACGTTATACGTTATACGTTATACGTTATACGTTATACGTTATACGTTATACGTTATATGTTTAACGTTATACGTTATACGTTGTACGTTATACGTTATACGTTTAACGTTATACATTATACATTATACGTTATACGTTAAACGTTACACGTTATACGTTATACGTTATAAGTAAATACGTTATATGTTTAACGTTATACGTTATATGTTATACGTTATACGTTATACGTTATACGTTATACGTTATACGTTATACGTTATACGTTATATGTTTATCGTTATACGTTATACGTTATACGTTATACGTTATACGTTATACGTTATACGTTATACGTTATACGCTATACGTTATACGTTATACGTTATACATTATACGTTATACGTTATACGTTATACGTTATATGTTTAACGTTATACGTTATACGTTGTACGTTATACGTTATACGTTTAACGTTATACATTATACATTATACGTTATACGTTAAACGTTACACGTTATACGTTATACGTTATAAGTAAATACGTTATATGTTTAACGTTATACGTTATATGTTATACGTTATACGTTATACGTTATACGTTATACGTTATACGTTATACGTTATACGTTATACGTTATACGTTATATGTTTATCGTTATACGTTATACGTTATACGTTATACGTTATACGTTATACGTTATACGCTATACGTTATACGTTATACGTTATACATTATACGTTATACGTTACACGATGTACGTTATACGTTATACATTATACGTTATACGTTATACGTTATACGTTATACGTTATACGTTATACGTTATACGTTATACGTTATACGTTATACGTTATACGTTATACGTTATACGTTATACGTTATACGTTATACGTTATACGTTATACGTTATACGTTATACGTTATACGTTATACGTTATACGTTATACGTTATACGTTATACGTTATACGTTATACGTTATACGTTATACGTTATACGTTATACGTTATACGTTATACGTTATACGTTATACGTTATACGTTATACGTTATACGTTATACGTTATACGTTATACGTTATACGTTATACGTTCTACGTTATACGTTATACGTTATACGTTATACGTTATACGTTATACGTTATACGTTATACGTTATACGTTATATGTTTAACGTTATACGTTATACGTTGTACGTTATACGTTATAAGTTTAACGTTATACATTATACATTATACGTTATACGTTAAACGTTACACGTTATACGTTATACGTTATAAGTAAATACGTTATATGTTTAACGTTAAACGTTATATGTTATACGTTATACGTTATACGTTATACGTTATACGTTATACGTTATACGTTATACGTTATACGTTATACGTTATACGTTATACGTTATACGTTCTACGTTATACGTTATACGTTATACGTTATACGTTATATGTTTAACGTTAAAAGTTATACGTTATACGTTATACGTTATACGTTATACGTTATACGTTATACGTTATACGTTATACGTTATACGTTATACGTTATACGTTATACGTTATACGTTATACGTTATACGTTATACGTTATACGTTATACGTTATACGTTATACGTTATACGTTATACGTTATACGTTATACGTTATACGTTATACGTTATACGTTATACGTTATACGTTATACGTTATACGTTATACGTTATACGTTATACGTTATACGTTATACGTTATACGTTATACGTTATACGTTATACGTTATACGTTATACGTTATACGTTATACGTTATACGTTATACGTTATACGTTATACGTTATACGTTATACGTTATACGTTATACGTTATACGTTATACGTTATACGTTATACGTTATACGTTATACGTTATACGTTATACGTTATACGTTATACGTTATACGTTATACGTTATACGTTATACGTTATACGTTATACGTTATACGTTATACGTTATACGTTATACGTTATACGTTATACGTTATACGTTATACGTTATACGTTATACGTTATACGTTATACGTTATACGTTATACGTTATACGTTATACGTTATACGTTATACGTTATACGTTATACGTTATACGTTATACGTTATACGTTATACGTTATACGTTATACGTTATACGTTATACGTTATACGTTATACGTTATACGTTATACGTTATACGTTATACGTTATACGTTATACGTTATACGTTATACGTTATACGTTATACGTTATACGTTATACGTTATACGTTATACGTTATACGTTTATCGTTATACATTATAGATTATACGTTATACGTCTAAACGTTATACGTTGTACGTTATAGGTTATACGTTTAACATTATACGTTATACGTTATACGTTATGCGTTATACGTTATACGTTATACGTTATACATTATACGTTATACGTTATACGATATACGTTAGTTTATACGTTATACGTTATACGTTATACGTTATACGTTATACGTTATACGTTATACGTTATACGTTATACGTTATACGTTATACGTTATACGTTATACGTTATACGTTATACGTTATACGTTATACGTTATACGTTATACGTTATACGTTATACGTTATACGTTATACGTTATACGTTATACGTTATACGTTATACGTTATACGTTATACGTTATACGTTATACGTTATACGTTATACGTTATACGTTATACGTTATACGTTATACGTTATACGTTATAAGTTATACGTTGTACGTTATAGGTTATACGTTTAACATTATACGTTATACGTTATACGTTATGCGTTATACGTTATACGTTATACGTTATACATTATACGTTATACGTTATACGATATACGTTATACGTTATACGTTATACGTTATTCGTTATACGTTATACGTTATACGTTATACGTTATACGTTATACGTTATACGTTATACGTTATACGTTATACGTTATACGTTATACGTTATAAGTTATACGTTATACGTTATACGTTATACGTTATACGTTATACGTTATACGTTATACGTTATAAGTTATACGTTATACGTTATACGTTTAACATTATACGTTATACGTTATACGTTATACGTTATACGTTATACGTTATACGTTGTACGTTATACGTTATACGTTATACGTTATACGTTATACGTTATACGTTATACGTTATACGTTATACGTTATACGTTATACGTTATACGTTATACGTTATACGTTATACGTTATACGTTATACGTTATACGTTATACGTTATACGTTATACGTTATACGTTATATGTTTAACGTTATACGTTTAACGTTATACATTATACATTATACGTTATACGTTAAACGTTACACGTTATACGTTATACGTTATAAGTAAATACGTTATATGTTTAACGTTATACGTTATATGTTTAACGTTATACGTTATACGTTTAACGTTATACATTATACATTATACGTTATACGTTAAACGTTACACGTTATACGTTATACGTTATAAGTAAATACGTTATATGTTTAACGTTATACGTTATATGTTATACGTTATACGTTATACGTTATACATTATACGTTATACGTTACACGATGTACGTTATACGTTATATGTTTATCGTTATACGTTATACGTTATACGTTATACGTTATACGTTATACGTTATACGTTATACGTTATACGTTATACGTTGTACGTTATACGTTATACGTTGTACGTTATACGTTATACGTTATACGTTATACGTTATACGTTATACGTTATACGTTATACGTTATACGTTATACGTTATACGTTATACGTTATACGTTATACGTTATACGTTATACGTTATACGTTATACGTTATACGTTATACGTTATACGTTATACGTTATACGTTATACGTTATACGTTATACGTTATACGTTATACGTTATACGTTATACGTTATACGTTATACGTTATACGTTATACGTTATACGTTATACGTTATACGTTATACGTTATACGTTATACGTTATACGTTATACGTTATACGTTATACGTTATACGTTATACGTTATACGTTATACGTTATACGTTATACGTTATACGTTATACGTTATACGTTATACGTTATACGTTATACGTTATACGTTATACGTTATACGTTATACGTTATAAGTTATACGTTATACGTTATACGTTATACGTTATACGTTATACGTTATACGTTATACGTTATACGTTATACGTTATATGTTATACGTTATACGTTATACGTTATACGTTATACGTTATACGTTATACGTTATACGTTATACGTTATACGTTATACGTTATACGTTATACGTTATACGTTGTACGTTGTACATTATACGTTATACATTATACGTTATACGTTATACGTTATATGTTTAGCGTTATACGTTATACGTTATACGTTTAACGTTACACGTTATACGTTGTACGTTGTACGTTGTACGTTGTACGTTAAACGTTACACGTTATACGTTATACGTTATAAGTAAATACGTTATATGTTTAACGTTATACGTTATATGTTATACGTTATACGTTATACGTTATACGTTATACGTTATATGTTTATCGTTATACGTTATACGTTATACGTTATACGTTATACGTTATACGTTATACGTTATATGTTTATCGTTATACGTTATACGTTATACGTTATACGCTATACGTTATACGTTATACGTTATACATTATACGTTATACGTTATACGTTATACGTTATATGTTTAACGTTATACGTTATACGTTGTACGTTATACGTTATACGTTTAACGTTATACATTATACATTATACGTTATACGTTAAACGTTACACGTTATACGTTATACGTTATAAGTAAATACGTTATATGTTTAACGTTATACGTTATATGTTATACGTTATACGTTATACGTTATACGTTATACGTTATACGTTATACGTTATACGTTATATGTTTATCGTTATACGTTATACGTTATACGTTATACGTTATACGTTATACGCTATACGTTATACGTTATACGTTATACATTATACGTTATACGTTACACGATGTACGTTATACGTTATACATTATACGTTATACGTTATACGTTATACGTTATACGTTATACGTTATACGTTATACGTTATACGTTATACGTTATACGTTATACGTTATACGTTATACGTTATACGTTATACGTTATACGTTATACGTTATACGTTATACGTTATACGTTATACGTTATACGTTATACGTTATATTTTTAACGTTATACGTTATACGTTGTACGTTATACGTTATACGTTATACGTTATACGTTATATGTTTAACGTTAAAAGTTATACGTTATACGTTATACGTTATACGTTGTACGTTATACGTTATACGTTATACGTTATACGTTATACGTTATACGTTATACGTTATACGTTGTACGTTATACGTTATACGTTATACGTTATGCGTTATACGTTTAACATTATACGTTATACGTTATACGTTATACGTTATACGTTATACGTTGTACGTTATACGTTATACGTTATACGTTATACGTTATACGTTATACGTTATACGTTATACGTTATACGTTATACGTTATACGTTATACGTTATACGTCTAAACGTTATACGTTGTACGTTATAGGTTATACGTCTAAACGTTATACGTTATACTTTGTACGTTGTACGTTATACGTTATACGTTATACGTTGTACGTTATACGTTATACGTTATACGTTATACGTTATACGTTATACGTTATACGTTAGACGTTACACGTTATACTTTATACGTTATACGTTATACGTTATACGTTATACGTTATACGTTATACGTTATACGTTATACGTTATACGTTATACGTTATACGTTATACGTTATACGTTATACGTTATACGTTATACGATATACGTTATACGTTATACGTTATACGTTATACGTTATACGTTATACGTTATACGTTATACGTTATACGTTATACGTTATACGTTATACGTTATACGTTATACGTTATACGTTATACGTTATACGTTATACGTTATACGTTATACGTTATACGTTATATATTATACGTTATACGTTATACGTTATACGTTATACGTTATACGTTATACGTTATACGTTATACGTTATACGTTATACGTTATACGTTATACGTTATACGTTATACGTTATACGTTATACGTTATACGTTATACGTTATACGTTATACGTTATACGTTATACGTTATACGTTATATATTATACGTTATACGTTATACGTTATACGTTATACGTTATACGTTATACGTTATACGTTATACGTTATACGTTATACGTTATACGTTATACGTTATACGTTATACGTTATACGTTATACGTTATACGTTATACGTTATACGTTATACGTTATACGTTATACGTTATACGTTATACGTTATACGTTATACGTTATACGTTATACGTTATACGTTATACGTTATACGTTATACGTTATACGTTATACGTTATACGTTATACGTTATACGTTATACGTTATACGTTATACGTTATACGTTATACGTTATACGTTATACGTTATACGTTATACGTTATACGTTATACGTTATACGTTATACGTTATACGTTATACGTTATACGTTATACGTTATACGTTATACGTTATACGTTATACGTTATGCATTATACGTTGTACGTTTAACGTTATACGTTATAGGTTATACGTTTAACATTATACGTTATACGTTATACGTTATGCGTTATACGTTATACGTTATACATTATACGTTGTACGTTATACGTTATACGTTATACGTTTAACGTTATACGTTATACATTATACGTTATACGTCTAAACGGTATACGTTGTACGTTATAGGTTATACGTTTAACATTATACGTTATACGTTATACGTTGTACGTTGTACGTTATACGTTATACGTTATACGTTGTACGTTATACGTTATACGTTATACGTTATACGTTATACGTTATACGTTATACGTTATACGTTATACGTTATACGTTATACGTTATACGTTATACGTTATACGTTATACGTTATACGTTATACGTTATACGTTATACGTTATACGTTATACGTTATACGTTATACGTTATACGTTATACGTTATACGTTATACGTTATACGTTATACGTTATACGTTATACGTTATACGTTATACGTTATACGTTATACGTTATACGTTATACGTTATACGTTATACGTTATACGTTATACGTTATACGTTATACGTTATACGTTATACGTTATACGTTATACGTTATACGTTATACGTTATACGTTATACGTTATACGTTATACGTTATACGTTATACGTTATACGTTATACGTTATACGTTATACGTTATACGTTATACGTTATACGTTATACGTTATACGTTATACGTTATACGTTATACGTTATACGTTATACGTTATACGTTATACGTTATACGTTATACGTTATACGTTATACGTTATACGTTATACGTTATACGTTATACGTTATACGTTATACGTTATACGTTATACGTTATACGTTATACGTTATATGTTTAACGTTATACGTTATACGTTGTACGTTATACGTTATACGTTTAACGTTATACATTATACATTATACGTTATACGTTAAACGTTACACGTTATACGTTATACGTTATAAGTAAATACGTTATATGTTTAACGTTATACGTTATATGTTATACGTTATACGTTATACGTTATACGTTATACGTTATACGTTATATGTTTAACGTTATACGTTATACGTTTAACGTTATACATTATACGTTATACGTTATACGTTATACGTTATACGTTATACGTTATACGTTATACGCTATACGTTATACGTTATACGTTATACATTATACGTTATACGTTATACGTTATACGTTATATGTTTAACGTTATACGTTATACGTTGTACGTTATACGTTATACGTTTAACGTTATACATTATACATTATACGTTATACGTTAAACGTTACACGTTATACGTTATACGTTATAAGTAAATACGTTATATGTTTAACGTTATACGTTATATGTTATACGTTATACGTTATACGTTATACGTTATACGTTATACGTTATACGTTATATGTTTAACGTTATACGTTATACGTTATACGTTATACGTTATACGTTATACGTTATACGCTATACGTTATACGTTATACGTTATACATTATACGTTATACGTTACACGATGTACGTTATACGTTATACATTATACGTTATACGTTATACGTTATACGTTATACGTTATACGTTATACGTTATACGTTATACGTTATACGTTATACGTTATACGTTATACGTTATACGTTATACGTTATACGTTATACGTTATACGTTATACGTTATACGTTATACGTTATACGTTATACGTTATACGTTATACGTTATACGTTATACGTTATACGTTATACGTTATACGTTATACGTTATACGTTATACGTTATACGTTATACGTTATACGTTATACGTTATACGTTATACGTTATACGTTATACGTTATACGTTATACGTTATACGTTATACGTTATACGTTATACGTTATACGTTATACGTTATACGTTATACGTTATACGTTATACGTTATACGTTATATATTATACGTTATACGTTATACGTTATACGTTATACGTTATACGTTATACGTTATACGTTATACGTTATACGTTATACGTTATACGTTATACGTTATACGTTATACGTTATACGTTATATATTATACGTTATACGTTATACGTTATACGTTATACGTTATACGTTATACGTTATACGTTATACGTTATACGTTATACGTTATACGTTATACGTTATACGTTATACGTTATACGTTATACGTTATACGTTATACGTTATACGTTATACGTTATACGTTATACGTTATACGTTATACGTTATACGTTATACGTTATACGTTATACGTTATACGTTATACGTTATACGTTATACGTTATACGTTATACGTTATACGTTATACGTTATACGTTATACGTTATACGTTATACGTTATACGTTATACGTTATACGTTATACGTTATACGTTATACGTTATACGTTATACGTTATACGTTATACGTTATACGTTATACGTTATACGTTATACGTTCTACGTTATACGTTATACGTTATACGTTATACGTTATGCATTATACGTTGTACGTTTAACGTTATACGTTATAGGTTATACGTTTAACATTATACGTTATACGTTATACGTTATGCGTTATACGTTATACGTTATACATTATACGTTGTACGTTATACGTTATACGTTATACGTTTAACGTTATACGTTATACATTATACGTTATACGTCTAAACGGTATACGTTGTACGTTATAGGTTATACGTTTAACATTATACGTTATACGTTATACGTTGTACGTTGTACGTTATACGTTATACGTTATACGTTGTACGTTATACGTTATACGTTATACGTTATACGTTATACGTTATACGTTATACGTTATACGTTATACGTTATACGTTATACGTTATACGTTATACGTTATACGTTATACGTTATACGTTATACGTTATACGTTATACGTTATACGTTATACGTTATACGTTATACGTTATACGTTATACGTTATACGTTATACGTTATACGTTATACGTTATACGTTATACGTTATACGTTATACGTTATACGTTATACGTTATACGTTATACGTTATACGTTATACGTTATACGTTATACGTTATACGTTATACGTTATACGTTATACGTTATACGTTATACGTTATACGTTATACGTTATACGTTATACGTTATACGTTATACGTTATACGTTATACGTTATACGTTATACGTTATACGTTATACGTTATACGTTATACGTTATACGTTATACGTTATACGTTATACGTTATACGTTATACGTTATACGTTATACGTTATACGTTATACGTTATACGTTATACGTTATACGTTATACGTTATACGTTATACGTTATACGTTATACGTTATACGTTATACGTTATACGTTATACGTTATACGTTATACGTTATACGTTATACGTTATACGTTATACGTTACACCTAATACGTTATACGCTATACGTTATACGTTATACGTTATACGTTTAACATTATACGTTATACGTTATACGTTATACGTTATACGTTATACGTTGTACGTTATACGTTATACGTTATACGTTATACGTTATACGTTATACGTTATACGTTATACGTTATACGTTATACGTTATACGTTATACGTTATACGTTATACGTTATACGTTATACGTTATACGTTATACGTTATACGTTATACGTTATACGTTATACGTTATACGTTATACGTTATACGTTATATGTTTAACGTTATACGTTATACGTTGTACGTTATACGTTATACGTTTAACGTTATACATTATACATTATACGTTATACGTTAAACGTTACACGTTATACGTTATACGTTATAAGTAAATACGTTATATGTTTAACGTTATACGTTATATGTTATACGTTATACGTTATACGTTATACGTTATACGTTATACGTTATACGTTATACGTTATATGTTTATCGTTATACGTTATACGTTATACGTTATACGTTATACGTTATACGTTATACGTTATACGTTATACGTTATACGCTATACGTTATACGTTATACGTTATACATTATACGTTATACGTTATACGTTATACGTTATATGTTTAACGTTATACGTTATACGTTGTACGTTATACGTTATACGTTTAACGTTATACATTATACATTATACGTTATACGTTAAACGTTACACGTTATACGTTATACGTTATAAGTAAATACGTTATATGTTTAACGTTATACGTTATATGTTATACGTTATACGTTATACGTTATACGTTATACGTTATACGTTATACGTTATATGTTTAACGTTATACGTTATACGTTATACGTTATACGTTATACGTTATACGTTATACGCTATACGTTATACGTTATACGTTATACATTATACGTTATACGTTACACGATGTACGTTATACGTTATACATTATACGTTATACGTTATACGTTATACGTTATACGTTATACGTTATACGTTATACGTTATACGTTATACGTTATACGTTATACGTTATACGTTATACGTTATACGTTATACGTTATACGTTATACGTTATACGTTATTCGTTATACGTTATACGTTATACGTTATACGTTATACGTTATACGTTATACGTTATACGTTATACGTTATACGTTATACGTTATACGTTATACGTTATACGTTATACGTTATACGTTATACGTTATACGTTATACGTTATACGTTATACGTTATACGTTATACGTTATACGTTATACGTTATACGTTATATGTTTAACGTTATACGTTATACGTTGTACGTTATACGTTATAAGTTTAACGTTATACATTATACATTATACGTTATACGTTAAACGTTACACGTTATACGTTATACGTTATAAGTAAATACGTTATATGTTTAACGTTAAACGTTATATGTTATACGTTATACGTTATACGTTATACGTTATACGTTATACGTTATACGTTATACGTTATACGTTATACGTTATACGTTCTACGTTATACGTTATACGTTATACGTTATACGTTATATGTTTAACGTTAAAAGTTATACGTTATACGTTATACGTTATACGTTATACGTTATACGTTATACGTTATACGTTATACGTTATACGTTATACGTTATACGTTATACGTTATACGTTATACGTTATACGTTATACGTTATACGTTATACGTTATACGTTATACGTTATACGTTATACGTTATACGTTATACGTTATACGTTATACGTTATACGTTATACGTTATACGTTATACGTTATACGTTATACGTTATACGTTATACGTTATACGTTATACGTTATACGTTATACGTTATACGTTATACGTTATACGTTATACGTTATACGTTATACGTTATACGTTATACGTTATACGTTATACGTTATACGTTATACGTTATACGTTATACGTTATACGTTATACGTTATACGTTATACGTTATACGTTATACGTTATACGTTATACGTTATACGTTATACGTTATACGTTATACGTTATACGTTATACGTTATACGTTATACGTTATACGTTATACGTTATACGTTATACGTTATACGTTATACGTTATACGTTATACGTTATACGTTATACGTTATACGTTATACGTTATACGTTATACGTTATACGTTATACGTTATACGTTATACGTTATACGTTATACGTTATACGTTATACGTTATACGTTATACGTTATACGTTATACGTTATACGTTTATCGTTATACATTATAGATTATACGTTATACGTCTAAACGTTATACGTTGTACGTTATAGGTTATACGTTTAACATTATACGTTATACGTTATACGTTATGCGTTATACGTTATACGTTATACGTTATACATTATACGTTATACGTTATACGATATACGTTATACGTTATACGTTATACGTTATACGTTATACGTTATACGTTATACGTTATACGTTATACGTTATACGTTATACGTTATACGTTATACGTTATTCGTTATACGTTATACGTTATACGTTATACGTTATACGTTATATGTTTAGCGTTATACGTTATACGTTATACGTTTAACGTTACACGTTATACGTTGTACGTTGTACGTTGTACGTTGTACGTTAAACGTTACACGTTATACGTTATACGTTATAAGTAAATACGTTATATGTTTAACGTTATACGTTATATGTTATACGTTATACGTTATACGTTATACGTTATACGTTATACGTTATACGTTATACGTTATATGTTTATCGTTATACGTTATACGTTATACGTTATACGTTATACGTTATACGTTATATGTTTATCGTTATACGTTATACGTTATACGTTATACGCTATACGTTATACGTTATACGTTATACATTATACGTTATACGTTATACGTTATACGTTATATGTTTAACGTTATACGTTATACGTTGTACGTTATACGTTATACGTTTAACGTTATACATTATACATTATACGTTATACGTTAAACGTTACACGTTATACGTTATACGTTATAAGTAAATACGTTATATGTTTAACGTTATACGTTATATGTTATACGTTATACGTTATACGTTATACGTTATACGTTATACGTTATACGTTATATGTTTATCGTTATACGTTATACGTTATACGTTATACGTTATACGTTATACGCTATACGTTATACGTTATACGTTATACATTATACGTTATACGTTACACGATGTACGTTATACGTTATACATTATACGTTATACGTTATACGTTATACGTTATACGTTATACGTTATACGTTATACGTTATACGTTATACGTTATACGTTATACGTTATACGTTATACGTTATACGTTATACGTTATACGTTATACGTTATACGTTATACGTTATACGTTATACGTTATACGTTATACGTTATATGTTTAACGTTATACGTTATACGTTGTACGTTATACGTTATACGTTATACGTTATACGTTATATGTTTAACGTTAAAAGTTATACGTTATACGTTATACGTTATACGTTGTACGTTATACGTTATACGTTATACGTTATACGTTATACGTTATACGTTATACGTTATACGTTGTACGTTATACGTTATACGTTATACGTTATGCGTTATACGTTTAACATTATACGTTATACGTTATACGTTATACGTTATACGTTATACGTTGTACGTTATACGTTATACGTTATACGTTATACGTTATACGTTATACGTTATACGTTATACGTTATACGTTATACGTTATACGTTATACGTTATACGTTATACGTCTAAACGTTATACGTTGTACGTTATAGGTTATACGTCTAAACGTTATACGTTATACTTTGTACGTTGTACGTTATACGTTATACGTTATACGTTGTACGTTATACGTTATACGTTATACGTTATACGTTATACGTTATACGTTATACGTTAGACGTTACACGTTATACTTTATACGTTATACGTTATACGTTATACGTTATACGTTATACGTTATACGTTATACGTTATACGTTATACGTTATACGTTATACGTTATACGTTATACGTTATACGTTATACGTTATACGATATACGTTATACGTTATACGTTATACGTTATACGTTATACGTTATACGTTATACGTTATACGTTATACGTTATACGTTATACGTTATACGTTATACGTTATACGTTATACGTTATACGTTATACGTTATACGTTATACGTTATACGTTATACGTTATACGTTATATATTATACGTTATACGTTATACGTTATACGTTATACGTTATACGTTATACGTTATACGTTATACGTTATACGTTATACGTTATACGTTATACGTTATACGTTATACGTTATACGTTATACGTTATACGTTATACGTTATACGTTATACGTTATACGTTATACGTTATACGTTATATATTATACGTTATACGTTATACGTTATACGTTATACGTTATACGTTATACGTTATACGTTATACGTTATACGTTATACGTTATACGTTATACGTTATACGTTATACGTTATACGTTATACGTTATACGTTATACGTTATTCGTTATACGTTATACGTTATACGTTATACGTTATACGTTATACGTTATACGTTATACGTTATACGTTATACGTTATACGTTATACGTTATACGTTATACGTTATACGTTATACGTTATACGTTATACGTTATACGTTATACGTTATACGTTATACGTTATACGTTATACGTTATACGTTATACGTTATACGTTATACGTTATACGTTATACGTTATACGTTATACGTTATACGTTATACGTTATACGTTATACGTTATACGTTATACGTTATACGTTATACGTTATACGTTATACGTTATACGTTATGCATTATACGTTGTACGTTTAACGTTATACGTTATAGGTTATACGTTTAACATTATACGTTATACGTTATACGTTATGCGTTATACGTTATACGTTATACATTATACGTTGTACGTTATACGTTATACGTTATACGTTTAACGTTATACGTTATACATTATACGTTATACGTCTAAACGGTATACGTTGTACGTTATAGGTTATACGTTTAACATTATACGTTATACGTTATACGTTGTACGTTGTACGTTATACGTTATACGTTATACGTTGTACGTTATACGTTATACGTTATACGTTATACGTTATACGTTATACGTTATACGTTATACGTTATACGTTATACGTTATACGTTATACGTTATACGTTATACGTTATACGTTATACGTTAAACGTTATACTTTATACGTTATACGTTATACGTTATACGTTATACGTTATACGTTATACGTTATACGTTATACGTTATACGTTATACGTTATACGTTATACGTTATACGTTATACGTTATACGTTATACGTTATACGTTATACGTTATACGTTATACGTTATACGTTATACGTTATACGTTATACGTTATATATTATACGTTATACGTTATACGTTATACGTTATACGTTATACGTTATACGTTATACGTTATACGTTATACGTTATACGTTATACGTTATACGTTATACGTTATACGTTATACGTTATACGTTATACGTTATACGTTATACGTTATACGTTATACGTTATACGTTATACGTTATACGTTATACGTTATACGTTATACGTTATACGTTATACGTTATACGTTATACGTTATACGTTATACGTTATACGTTATACGTTATACGTTATACGTTATACGTTATACGTTATACGTTATACGTTATACGTTATACGTTATACGTTATACGTTATACGTTATACGTTATACGTTATACGTTATACGTTATACGTTATACGTTATACGTTATACGTTATGCATTATACGTTGTACGTTTAACGTTATACGTTATAGGTTATACGTTTAACATTATACGTTATACGTTATACGTTATGCGTTATACGTTATACGTTATACATTATACGTTGTACGTTATACGTTATACGTTATACGTTATACGTTATACGTTATACGTTATACGTTATACGTTATACGTTATACGTTATACGTTATACGTTATACGTTATACGTTATACGTTATACGTTATACGTTATACGTTATACGTTATACGTTATACGTTATACGTTATACGTTATACGTTATACGTTATACGTTATACGTTATACGTTATACGTTATACGTTATACGTTATACGTTATACGTTATACGTTATACGTTATACGTTATACGTTATACGTTATACGTTATACGTTATACGTTATACGTTATACGTTATACGTTATACGTTATACGTTATATGTTTAACGTTATACGTTATACGTTGTACGTTATACGTTATACGTTTAACGTTATACATTATACATTATACGTTATACGTTAAACGTTACACGTTATACGTTATACGTTATAAGTAAATACGTTATATGTTTAACGTTATACGTTATATGTTATACGTTATACGCTATACGTTATACGTTATACGTTATACGTTATACGTTATACGTTATATGTTTATCGTTATACGTTATACGTTATACGTTATACGTTATACGTTATACGTTATACGTTATACGTTATACGCTATACGTTATACGTTATACGTTATACATTATACGTTATACGTTATACGTTATACGTTATATGTTTAACGTTATACGTTATACGTTGTACGTTATACGTTATACGTTTAACGTTATACATTATACATTATACGTTATACGTTAAACGTTACACGTTATACGTTATACGTTATAAGTAAATACGTTATATGTTTAACGTTATACGTTATATGTTATACGTTATACGTTATACGTTATACGTTATACGTTATACGTTATACGTTATATGTTTAACGTTATACGTTATACGTTATACGTTATACGTTATACGTTATACGTTATACGCTATACGTTATACGTTATACGTTATACATTATACGTTATACGTTACACGATGTACGTTATACGTTATACATTATACGTTATACGTTATACGTTATACGTTATACGTTATACGTTATACGTTATACGTTATACGTTATACGTTATACGTTATACGTTATACGTTATACGTTATACGTTATACGTTATACGTTATACGTTATACGTTATACGTTATACGTTATACGTTATACGTTATACGTTATACGTTATACGTTATACGTTATACGTTATACGTTATACGTTATACGTTATACGTTATACGTTATACGTTATACGTTATACGTTATACGTTATACGTTATACGTTATACGTTATACGTTATACGTTATACGTTATACGTTATACGTTATACGTTATACGTTATACGTTATACGTTATACGTTATACGTTATACGTTATACGTTATACGTTATACGTTATACGTTATACGTTATACGTTATACGTTATACGTTATACGTTATACGTTATACGTTATACGTTATACGTTATACGTTATACGTTATACGTTATACGTTATACGTTATACGTTATACGTTATACGTTATACGTTATACGTTATACGTTATACGTTATACGTTATACGTTATACGTTATACGTTATACGTTATACGTTATACGTTATACGTTATACGTTATACGTTATACGTTATACGTTATACGTTATACGTTATACGTTATACGTTATACGTTATACGTTATACGTTATACGTTATACGTTATACGTTATACGTTATACGTTATACGTTATACGTTATACGTTATACGTTATACGTTATACGTTATACGTTATACGTTATACGTTATACGTTATACGTTATACGTTATACGTTATACGTTATACGTTATACGTTATACGTTATACGTTATACGTTATACGTTATACGTTATACGTTATACGTTATACGTTATACGTTATACGTTATACGTTATGCATTATACGTTGTACGTTTAACGTTATACGTTATAGGTTATACGTTTAACATTATACGTTATACGTTATACGTTATGCGTTATACGTTATACGTTATACATTATACGTTGTACGTTATACGTTATACGTTATACGTTTAACGTTATACGTTATACATTATACGTTATACGTCTAAACGGTATACGTTGTACGTTATAGGTTATACGTTTAACATTATACGTTATACGTTATACGTTGTACGTTGTACGTTATACGTTATACGTTATACGTTGTACGTTATACGTTATACGTTATACGTTATACGTTATACGTTATACGTTATACGTTATACGTTATACGTTATACGTTATACGTTATACGTTATACGTTATACGTTATACGTTATACGTTATACGTTATACGTTATACGTTATACGTTATACGTTATACGTTATACGTTATACGTTATACGTTATACGTTATACGTTATACGTTATACGTTATACGTTATACGTTATACGTTATACGTTATACGTTATACGTTATACGTTATACGTTATACGTTATACGTTATACGTTATACGTTATACGTTATACGTTATACGTTATACGTTATACGTTATACGTTATACGTTATACGTTATACGTTATACGTTATACGTTATACGTTATACGTTATACGTTATACGTTATACGTTATACGTTATACGTTATACGTTATACGTTATACGTTATACGTTATACGTTATACGTTATACGTTATACGTTATACGTTATACGTTATACGTTATACGTTATACGTTATACGTTATACGTTATACGTTATACGTTATACGTTATACGTTATACGTTATACGTTATACGTTATACGTTATACGTTATACGTTATACGTTATACGTTACACGTAATACGTTATACGCTATACGTTATACGTTATACGTTATACGTTTAACATTATACGTTATACGTTATACGTTATACGTTATACGTTATACGTTGTACGTTATACGTTATACGTTATACGTTATACGTTATACGTTATACGTTATACGTTATACGTTATACGTTATACGTTATACGTTATACGTTATACGTTATACGTTATACGTTATACGTTATACGTTATACGTTATACGTTATACGTTATACGTTATACGTTATACGTTATACGTTATACGTTATATGTTTAACGTTATACGTTATACGTTGTACGTTATACGTTATACGTTTAACGTTATACATTATACATTATACGTTATACGTTAAACGTTACACGTTATACGTTATACGTTATAAGTAAATACGTTATATGTTTAACGTTATACGTTATATGTTATACGTTATACGTTATACGTTATACGTTATACGTTATACGTTATACGTTATACGTTATATGTTTATCGTTATACGTTATACGTTATACGTTATACGTTATACGTTATACGTTATACGTTATACGTTATACGTTATACGCTATACGTTATACGTTATACGTTATACATTATACGTTATACGTTATACGTTATACGTTATATGTTTAACGTTATACGTTATACGTTGTACGTTATACGTTATACGTTTAACGTTATACATTATACATTATACGTTATACGTTAAACGTTACACGTTATACGTTATACGTTATAAGTAAATACGTTATATGTTTAACGTTATACGTTATATGTTATACGTTATACGTTATACGTTATACGTTATACGTTATACGTTATACGTTATATGTTTAACGTTATACGTTATACGTTATACGTTATACGTTATACGTTATACGTTATACGCTATACGTTATACGTTATACGTTATACATTATACGTTATACGTTACACGATGTACGTTATACGTTATACATTATACGTTATACGTTATACGTTATACGTTATACGTTATACGTTATACGTTATACGTTATACGTTATACGTTATACGTTATACGTTATACGTTATACGTTATACGTTATACGTTATACGTTATACGTTATACGTTATTCGTTATACGTTATACGTTATACGTTATACGTTATACGTTATACGTTATACGTTATACGTTATACGTTATACGTTATACGTTATACGTTATACGTTATACGTTATACGTTATACGTTATACGTTATACGTTATACGTTATACGTTATACGTTATACGTTATACGTTATACGTTATACGTTATACGTTATACGTTATATGTTTAACGTTATACGTTATACGTTGTACGTTATACGTTATAAGTTTAACGTTATACATTATACATTATACGTTATACGTTAAACGTTACACGTTATACGTTATACGTTATAAGTAAATACGTTATATGTTTAACGTTAAACGTTATATGTTATACGTTATACGTTATACGTTATACGTTATACGTTATACGTTATACGTTATACGTTATACGTTATACGTTATACGTTCTACGTTATACGTTATACGTTATACGTTATATGTTTAACGTTAAAAGTTATACGTTATACGTTATACGTTATACGTTATACGTTATACGTTATACGTTATACGTTATACGTTATACGTTATACGTTATACGTTATACGTTATACGTTATACGTTATACGTTATACGTTATACGTTATACGTTATACGTTATACGTTATACGTTATACGTTATACGTTATACGTTATACGTTATACGTTATACGTTATACGTTATACGTTATACGTTATACGTTATACGTTATACGTTATACGTTATACGTTATACGTTATACGTTATACGTTATACGTTATACGTTATACGTTATACGTTATACGTTATACGTTATACGTTATACGTTATACGTTATACGTTATACGTTATACGTTATACGTTATACGTTATACGTTATACGTTATACGTTATACGTTATACGTTATACGTTATACGTTATACGTTATACGTTATACGTTATACGTTATACGTTATACGTTATACGTTATACGTTATACGTTATACGTTATACGTTATACGTTATACGTTATACGTTATACGTTATACGTTATACGTTATACGTTATACGTTATACGTTATACGTTATACGTTATACGCTATACGTTATACGTTATACGTTATACATTATACGTTATACGTTACACGATGTACGTTATACGTTATACATTATACGTTATACGTTATACGTTATACGTTATACGTTATACGTTATACGTTATACGTTATACGTTATACGTTATACGTTATACGTTATACGTTATACGTTATACGTTATACGTTATACGTTATACGTTATACGTTATTCGTTATACGTTATACGTTATACGTTATACGTTATACGTTATACGTTATACGTTATACGTTATACGTTATACGTTATACGTTATACGTTATACGTTATACGTTATACGTTATACGTTATACGTTATACGTTATACGTTATACGTTATACGTTATACGTTATACGTTATACGTTATACGTTATACGTTATATGTTTAACGTTATACGTTATACGTTGTACGTTATACGTTATAAGTTTAACGTTATACATTATACATTATACGTTATACGTTAAACGTTACACGTTATACGTTATACGTTATAAGTAAATACGTTATATGTTTAACGTTAAACGTTATATGTTATACGTTATACGTTATACGTTATACGTTATACGTTATACGTTATACGTTATACGTTATACGTTATACGTTATACGTTCTACGTTATACGTTATACGTTATACGTTATATGTTTAACGTTAAAAGTTATACGTTATACGTTATACGTTATACGTTATACGTTATACGTTATACGTTATACGTTATACGTTATACGTTATACGTTATACGTTATACGTTATACGTTATACGTTATACGTTATACGTTATACGTTATACGTTATACGTTATACGTTATACGTTATACGTTATACGTTATACGTTATACGTTATACGTTATACGTTATACGTTATACGTTATACGTTATACGTTATACGTTATACGTTATACGTTATACGTTATACGTTATACGTTATACGTTATACGTTATACGTTATACGTTATACGTTATACGTTATACGTTATACGTTATACGTTATACGTTATACGTTATACGTTATACGTTATACGTTATACGTTATACGTTATACGTTATACGTTATACGTTATACGTTATACGTTATACGTTATACGTTATACGTTATACGTTATACGTTATACGTTATACGTTATACGTTATACGTTATACGTTATACGTTATACGTTATACGTTATACGTTATACGTTATACGTTATACGTTATACGTTATACGTTATACGTTATACGTTATACGTTATACGTTATACGTTATACGTTATACGTTATACGTTATACGTTATACGTTATACGTTATACGTTATACGTTATACGTTATACGTTATACGTTATACGTTATACGTTATACGTTATACGTTATACGTTATACGTTATACGTTATACGTTTATCGTTATACATTATAGATTATACGTTATACGTCTAAACGTTATACGTTGTACGTTATAGGTTATACGTTTAACATTATACGTTATACGTTATACGTTATGCGTTATACGTTATACGTTATACGTTATACATTATACGTTATACGTTATACGATATACGTTATACGTTATACGTTATACGTTATACGTTATACGTTATACGTTATACGTTATACGTTATACGTTATACGTTATACGTTATACGTTATACGTTATACGTTATTCGTTATACGTTATACGTTATACGTTATACGTTATACGTTATACGTTATACGTTATACGTTATACGTTATACGTTATACGTTATACGTTATACGTTATACGTTATACGTTATACGTTATACGTTATACGTTATACGTTATACGTTATACGTTATACGTTATACGTTATACGTTATACGTTATACGTTATACGTTATACGTTATACGTTATACGTTATACGTTATACGTTATACGTTATACGTTATACGTTATACGTTATACGTTATACGTTATACGTTATACGTTATACGTTATACGTTATACGTTATACGTTATACGTTATACGTTATACGTTATACGTTATACGTTATACGTTATACGTTATACGTTATACGTTATACGTTATACGTTATACGTTATACGTTATACGTTATACGTTATACGTTATACGTTATACGTTATACGTTATACGTTTATCGTTATACATTATAGATTATACGTTATACGTCTAAACGTTATACGTTGTACGTTATAGGTTATACGTTTAACATTATACGTTATACGTTATACGTTATGCGTTATACGTTATACGTTATACGTTATACATTATACGTTATACGTTATACGATATACGTTATACGTTATACGTTATACGTTATTCGTTATACGTTATACGTTATACGTTATACGTTATACGTTATACGTTATACGTTATACGTTATACGTTATACGTTATACGTTATACGTTATAAGTTATACGTTATACGTTATACGTTATACGTTATACGTTATACGTTATACGTTATACGTTATAAGTTATACGTTATACGTTATACGTTTAACATTATACGTTATACGTTATACGTTATACGTTATACGTTATACGTTATACGTTGTACGTTATACGTTATACGTTATACGTTATACGTTATACGTTATACGTTATACGTTATACGTTATACGTTATACGTTATACGTTATACGTTATACGTTATACGTTATACGTTATACGTTATACGTTATACGTTATACGTTATACGTTATACGTTATACGTTATATGTTTAACGTTATACGTTTAACGTTATACATTATACATTATACGTTATACGTTAAACGTTACACGTTATACGTTATACGTTATAAGTAAATACGTTATATGTTTAACGTTATACGTTATATGTTTAACGTTATACGTTATACGTTTAACGTTATACATTATACATTATACGTTATACGTTAAACGTTACACGTTATACGTTATACGTTATAAGTAAATACGTTATATGTTTAACGTTATACGTTATATGTTATACGTTATACGTTATACATTATACGTTATACGTTACACGATGTACGTTATACGTTATATGTTTATCGTTATACGTTATACGTTATACGTTATACGTTATACGTTATACGTTATACGTTATACGTTATACGTTATACGTTGTACGTTATACGTTATACGTTGTACGTTATACGTTATACGTTATACGTTATACGTTATACGTTATACGTTATACGTTATACGTTATACGTTATACGTTATACGTTATACGTTATACGTTATACGTTATACGTTATACGTTATACGTTATACGTTATACGTTATACGTTATACGTTATACGTTATACGTTATACGTTATACGTTATACGTTATACGTTATACGTTATACGTTATACGTTATACGTTATACGTTATACGTTATACGTTATACGTTATACGTTATACGTTATACGTTATACGTTATACGTTATACGTTATACGTTATACGTTATACGTTATACGTTATACGTTATACGTTATACGTTATACGTTATACGTTATACGTTATACGTTATACGTTATACGTTATACGTTATACGTTATACGTTATACGTTATACGTTATACGTTATACGTTATACGTTATACGTTATACGTTATACGTTATACGTTATACGTTATACGTTATACGTTATACGTTATACGTTATACGTTATACGTTATACGTTATACGTTATACGTTATACGTTATACGTTATACGTTATAAGTTATACGTTATACGTTATACGTTATACGTTATACGTTATACGTTATACGTTATACGTTATACGTTATACGTTATACGTTATATGTTATACGTTATACGTTATACGTTATACGTTATACGTTATACGTTATACGTTATACGTTATACGTTATACGTTATACGTTATACGTTATACGTTGTACGTTGTACATTATACGTTATACATTATACGTTATACGTTATACGTTATATGTTTAGCGTTATACGTTATACGTTATACGTTTAACGTTACACGTTATACGTTGTACGTTGTACGTTGTACGTTGTACGTTGTACGTTATACGTTATACGTTATACGTTATACGTTATACGTTATACGTTATACGTTATACGTTATACGTTATACGTTATACGTTATACGTTATATGTTATACGTTATACGTTATACGTTATACGTTATACGTTATACGTTATACGTTATACGTTATACGTTATACGTTATACGTTATACGTTATACGTTATACGTTATACGTTATACGTTATACGTTATACGTTATACGTTATACGTTATACGTTATACGTTATACGTTATACGTTATACGTTATACGTTATACGTTATACGTTATACGTTATACGTTATACGTTATACGTTATACGTTATACGTTATACGTTATACGTTATACGTTATACGTTATACGTTATACGTTATACGTTATACGTTATACGTTATACGTTATACGTTATACGTTATACGTTATACGTTATACGTTATACGTTATACGTTATACGTTATACGTTATACGTTATACGTTATACGTTATACGTTATACGTTATACGTTATACGTTATACGTTATACGTTATACGTTATACGTTATACGTTATACGTTATACGTTATACGTAATACGTTATACGTTATACGTTATACGTTATACGTTATACGTTATACGTTATACGTTATACGTTATACGTTATACGTTATACGTTATACGTTATACGTTATACGTTATACGTTATACGTTATACGTTATACGTTATACGTTATACGTTATATGTTTAACGTTAAAAGTTATACGTTATACGTTGTACGTTGTACGTTGTACGTTGTACGTTATACGTTGTACGTTGTACGTTATACGTTATACGTTATACGTTATACGTTATACGTTATACGTTATACGTTATACGTTATACGTTATACGTTATACGTTATACGTTATACGTTATACGTTATACGTTATACGTTATACGTTATACGTTATACGTTATACGTTATACGTTATACGTTATACGTTATACGTTATACGTTATACGTTATACGTTATACGTTATACGTTATACGTTATACGTTATACGTTTATACGTTATACGTTATACGTTATACGTTATACGTTATACGTTATACGTTATACGTTATACGTTATACGTTATACGTTATACGTTATACGTTATACGTTATACGTTATACGTTATACGTTATACGTTATACGTTTATACGTTATACGTTATACGTTATACGTTATACGTTATACGTTATACGTTATACGTTATACGTTATACGTTATACGTTATACGTTATACGTTATACGTTATACGTTATACGTTATACGTTATACGTTATACGTTATACGTTATACGTTATACGTTATACGTTATACGTTATACGTTATACGTTATACGTTATACGTTTATACGTTATACGTTATACGTTATACGTTATACGTTATACGTTATACGTTATACGTTATACGTTATACGTTATACGTTATACGTTATACGTTATACGTTATACGTTATACGTTATACGTTATACGTTATACGTTATACGTTATACGTTATACGTTATACGTTATACGTTATACGTTATACGTATACGTTATACGTTACTTCTACGTTATACGTTATACGTTATACGTTATACGTTATACGTCTAAACGTTATACGTTGTACGTTATAGGTTATACGTTTAACATTATACGTTATACGTTATACTTTGTACGTTGTACGTTATACGTTATACGTTATACGTTGTACGTTATACGTTATACGTTATACGTTATACGTTATACGTTATACGTTATACGTTATACGTTATACGTTATACGTTATACGTTATATGTTTAACGTTAAAAGTTATACGTTATACGTTATACGTTATACGTTCTACGTTATACGTTATACGTTATACGTTATTCGTTATACGTTATACGTTATACGTTATACGTTATACGTTATACGTTATACGTTATACGTTATACGTTATACGTTATACGTTATACGTTATACGTTATACGTTATACGTTATACGTTATACGTTATACGTTATACGTTATACGTTATACGTTATACGTTATACGTTATACGTTATACGTTATACGTTATACGTTATACGTTATACGTTATACGTTATACGTTATACGTTATACGTTATACGTTATACGTTATACGTTATACGTTATATGTTTAACGTTAAAAGTTATACGTTATACGTTGTACGTTGTACGTTGTACGTTGTACGTTATACGTTGTACGTTGTACGTTATACGTTATACGTTATACGTTATACGTTATACGTTATACGTTATACGTTATACGTTATACGTTATACGTTATTCGTTATACGTTATACGTTATACGTTATACGTTATACGTTATACGTTATACGTTATACGTTATACGTTATACGTTATACGTTATACGTTAGTATACGTTATACGTTATACGTTATACGTTATACGTTATACGTTATACGTTATACGTTATACGTTATACGTTATACGTTATACGTTATACGTTATACGTTATACGTTATACGTTATACGTTATACGTTATACGTTTATACGTTATACGTTATACGTTATACGTTATACGTTATACGTTATACGTTATACGTTATACGTTATACGTTATACGTTATACGTTATACGTTATACGTTATACGTTATACGTTATACGTTATACGTTATACGTTATACGTTATACGTTATACGTTATACGTTATACGTTATACGTTATACGTTATACGTTATACGTTATACGTTATACGTTATACGTTATACGTTATACGTTATACGTTATACGTTATACGTTATACGTTATACGTTATACGTTATACGTTATACGTTATACGTTATACGTTATACGTTATACGTTATACGTTATACGTTATACGTTATACGTTTATACGTTATACGTTATACGTTATACGTTATACGTTATACGTTATACGTTATACGTTATACGTTATACGTTATACGTTATACGTTATACGTTATACGTTATACGTTATACGTTATACGTTATACGTTATACGTTATACGTTATACGTTATACGTTATACGTTATACGTTATACGTTATACGTTATACGTTATACGTTATACGTCTAAACGTTATACGTTGTACGTTATAGGTTATACGTTTAACATTATACGTTATACGTTATACTTTGTACGTTGTACGTTATACGTTATACGTTATACGTTGTACGTTATACGTTATACGTTATACGTTATACGTTATACGTTATACGTTATACGTTATACGTTATACGTTATACGTTATACGTTATACGTTATACGTTATACGTTATACGTTATACGTTATATGTTTAACGTTAAAAGTTATACGTTATACGTTATACGTTATACGTTCTACGTTATACGTTATACGTTATACGTTATTCGTTATACGTTATACGTTATACGTTATACGTTATACGTTATACGTTATACGTTATACGTTATACGTTATACGTTATACGTTATACGTTATACGTTATACGTTATACGTTATACGTTATACGTTATACGTTATACGTTATACGTTATACGTTATATGTTTAACGTTAAAAGTTATACGTTATACGTTATACGTTATACGTTCTACGTTATACGTTATACGTTATACGTTATTCGTTATACGTTTATACGTTATACGTTATACGTTATACGTTTATACGTTATACGTTATACGTTATACGTTATACGTTTATACGTTATACGTTATACGTTTATACGTTATACGTTATACGTTATACGTTATACGTTATACGTTATACGTTATACGTTATACGTTATACGTTATACGTTATACGTTACTTATACGTTATACGTTATACGTTATACGTTATACGTTATACGTTATACGTTATACGTTATAACGTTATACGTTATACGTTATACGTTATACGTTATACGTTATACGTTATACGTTATACGTTATACGTTATACGTTATACGTTATACGTTATACGTTATACGTTATACGTTATAACGTTATACGTTATATGTTTAACGTTAAAAGTTATACGTTATACGTTATACGTTCTACGTTATACGTTATACGTTATACGTTATACGTTATACGTTATACGTTATACGTTATACGTTATACGTTATACGTTATACGTTATACGTTTAACATTATACGTTATACGTTATACGTTATACGTTATACGTAGTACGTTATACGTTATACGTTATACGTTATACGTACGTTATACGTTATACGTTATACGTTATACGTTATACGTTATACGTTATACGTTATACGTTATATGTTTAACGTTATACGTTATACGTTGTACGTTATACGTTATACGTTTAACGTTATACATTATACATTATACGTTATACGTTAAACGTTACACGTTATACGTTATACGTTATAAGTAAATACGTTATATGTTTAACGTTATACGTTATATGTTATACGTTATACGTTATACGTTATACGCTATACGTTCTACGTTATACGTTATACGTTATACGTTATACGTTATACGTTATACGTTATACGTTATACGTTATACGTTATACGTTATACGTTATACGTTATACGTTATACGTTATACGTTATACGTTATACGTTATACGTTATACGTTATATGTTTAACGTTAAAAGTTATACGTTATACGTTATACGTTGTACGTTGTACGTTGTACGTTGTACGTTATACGTTGTACGTTGTACGTTATACGTTATACGTTATACGTTATACGTTATACGTTATACGTTATACGTTATACGTTATACGTTATACGTTATACGTTATACGTTATACGTTATACGTTATACGTTATACGTTATACGTTATACGTTATACGTTATACGTTATACGTTATACGTTATACGTCTAAACGTTATACGTTGTACGTTATAGGTTATACGTTTAACATTATACGTTATACGTTATACTTTGTACGTTGTACGTTATACGTTATACGTTATACGTTGTACGTTATACGTTATACGTTATACGTTATACGTTATACGTTATACGTTATACGTTATACGTTATACGTTATACGTTATACGTTTATATGTTTAACGTTAAAAGTTATACGTTATACGTTATACGTTATACGTTCTACGTTATACGTTATACGTTATACGTTATACGTTATACGTTATACGTTATACGTTATACGTTATACGTTATACGTTATACGTTATACGTTTAACATTATACGTTATACGTTATACGTTATACGTTATACGTTGTACGTTATACGTTATACGTTATACGTTATACGTTATACGTTATACGTTATACGTTATACGTTATACGTTATACGTTATACGTTATACGTTATACGTTATACGTTATATGTTTAACGTTATACGTTATACGTTGTACGTTATACGTTATACGTTTAACGTTATACATTATACATTATACGTTATACGTTAAACGTTACACGTTATACGTTATACGTTATAAGTAAATACGTTATATGTTTAACGTTATACGTTATATGTATACGTTATACGTTATACGTTATACGTTATACGTTATACGTTATACGTTATACGTTATACGTTCTACGTTATACGTTATACGTTATACGTTATACGTTATACGTTATACGTTATATGTTTAACGTTAAAAGTTATACGTTATACGTTATACGTTATACGTTGTACGTTGTACGTTGTACGTTGTACGTTATACGTTGTACGTTGTACGTTATACGTTATACGTTATACGTTATACGTTATACGTTATACGTTATACGTATTACGTTATACGTTATACGTTATATGTTTAACGTTAAAAGTTATACGTTATACGTTATACGTTATACGTTATACGTTATAAGTTATACGTTATACGTTATACGTTATACGTTATATGTTTAACGTTATACGTTATACGTTTAACGTTATACGTTATACATTATACGTTATACGTTATACGTTATACGTTATACGTTATACGTTATACGTTATACGTTATACGTTATACGTTATACGTTATACGTTATACGTTATACGTTATACGTTATACGTTATACGTTATACGTTATACGTTATACGTTTAACATTATACGTTATACGTTATACGTTATACGTTATACGTTGTACGTTATACGTTATACGTTATACGTTATACGTTATACGTTATACGTTATACGTTATACGTTATACGTTATACGTTATATGTTTAACGTTATACGTTATACGTTGTACGTTATACGTTATACGTTTAACGTTATACATTATACATTATACGTTATACGTTAAACGTTACACGTTATACGTTATACGTTATAAGTAAATACGTTATATGTTTAACGTTATACGTTATATGTTATACGTTATACGTTATACGTTATACGTTATATGTTTAACGTTAAAAGTTATACGTTATACGTTATACGTTATACGTTGTACGTTGTACGTTGTACGTTGTACGTTATACGTTGTACGTTGTACGTTATACGTTATACGTTATACGTTATACGTTATACGTTATACGTTATACGTTATACGTTATACGTTATATGTTTAACGTTAAAAGTTATACGTTATACGTTATACGTTATACGTTATACGTTATAAGTTATACGTTATACGTTATACGTTATACGTTATATGTTTAACGTTATACGTTATACGTTTAACGTTATACGTTATACATTATACGTTATACGTTATACGTTATACGTTATACGTTATACGTTATACGTTATACGTTATACGTTATACGTTATACGTTATACGTTATACGTTATACGTTATACGTTATACGTTTATACGTTATACGTTATACGTTATACGTTATACGTTTAACATTATACGTTATACGTTATACGTTATACGTTATACGTTGTACGTTATACGTTATACGTTATACGTTATACGTTATACGTTATACGTTATACGTTATACGTTATACGTTATACGTTATACGTTATATGTTTAACGTTATACGTTATACGTTGTACGTTATACGTTATACGTTTAACGTTATACATTATACATTATACGTTATACGTTAAACGTTACACGTTATACGTTATACGTTATAAGTAAATACGTTATATGTTTAACGTTATACGTTATATGTTATACGTTATACGTTATACGTTATACGTTATACGTTATACGTTATACGTTCTACGTTATACGTTATACGTTATACGTTATACGTTATACGTTATACGTTATACGTTATATGTTTAACGTTAAAAGTTATACGTTTATACGTTATACGTTATACGTTAACGTTGTACGTTGTACGTTGTACGTTATACGTTACGTTGTACGTTATACGTTATACGTTATACGTTATACGTTATACGTTATACGTTATACGTTATACGTTATACGTTATACGTTATATGTTTAACGTTAAAAGTTATACGTTATACGTTATACGTTATACGTTATAAGTTATACGTTATACGTTATACGTTATACGTTATATGTTTAACGTTATACGTTATACGTTTAACGTTATACATTATACATTATACGTATACGTTATACGTTATACGTTATACGTTATACGTTATACGTTATACGTTATACGTTATACGTATCGTTATACGTTATACGTTATACGTTATACGTTATACGTTATACGTTATACGTTATACGTTATACGTTATACGTTATACGTTATACGTTATACGTTATACGTTATACGTTATACGTTATACGTTATACGTTATACGTTATACGTTATACGTTATACGTTATACGTTATACGTTATACGTTATACGTTATACGTTATACGTTATACGTTATACGTTATACGTTATACGTTATACGTTATACGTTATACGTTACGTTATACGTTATACGTTTAAACGTTATACGTTATACGTTATACGTTATACGTTATACGTTATACGTTATACGTTATACGTTATACGTTATACGTTATACGTTATACGTTATACGTTATACGTTATACGTTA